>PVHX01017582.1:0-39569 GCA_004024805.1 Geosciurus inauris | reverse complement strand
TAAAACTCCTTGTGCCTAACCAAATACCAGCATTGACCGAATACCAAGATGCCACTGTCTTTTCTTTCCACATTTTTTTATTGGCGCATCATGGTTGCATGTCATGGTGGGATTCATAGTTACATATTCATATATGCACACAAGAGAACAGTATAATTTAGTCAGTATCATTCCCCAGTATATTCCCTTTATCTCCCCTTCTCGCTCCCCTGGTCCCTCTTCTTACGGATCTCCCTTAAATTTTTATAAGACCCCACCTTTGTTTTCCTTTCTACCTTCTAAATGTGAGAGAAAACATATATGCAAACCTTGACCTTCTGAGTTTGGCTTATTTAGCTTTACAGAATATTCTCAAGTTCCATTCATTTTCCTGCAAATGATATAATTTCATCTTTCTTTGTGGCTGAATAAAACTTCATTATATAAGTATATGTGTGCGTGTACATATGTATTTTTTTTAATCAATTTTCCGTTCACCTGTGGATGGTCACATGTGCTGGGCTGGTTCTACAGTTCAAGGTGCTTCCATCTTTGAGGAAGCTCAACTGCCCGGACAGGCCAAGCAGAGGCGCTGTCTGGACACCGGGCTTCAGGCCAGCACAATGGCCAGTGACAGCCTCTGCGGCAAGGATGGGCTGGAGCCAGCTGGGTGGGGTGGGGTGGGGCAGGCCAGAGCAGCCTGCTGCAATCTGGCCTGGAGGAGTCCATGATGATTACTCCAGATGGGCACCAGGCTCCAGGGCTGCAGGCTGCAGCAGGTTATAAACAGACCCACCGGGTTTGAGGAAGGAAGAACGGGGCATCCCCTCAGATGAGAAAGTGGCCGGGGGATCCTCATCTGGCCTGAAGACGGAGGTGCCAGAGCCCCGAAGATTCCAGGGAGGACAGGAGGGAACACAGGTCACCAGCCAAGGGTTCAAATCCCGACTTTTCATAACCTTCCCACCTGAACCTTGGTGTGCTACTGTGACCCCCAGGGGTGGGATGGGGGCCAGGGGAGGGGAGCAGACCCCGTGGCCTTCCATCCTGCACCCCCCATGTGCTGGGATGTGGGCCATGAGCAAGATAGGCAGCCCCCTGTGCTCGCATGGCTTGTATTGCAGAGGGGGCGAGAATGAGAAAGAGCTCACAGAGAACTAGAATGTTATAGATGACTAGAATGTTCTCAGGAAAAAGTAAAATACAGTAATGGTGAAGAGCTGTGCAGCCGTGTCTGGTAGCCACTAAGGAACCACAGGTAACCATTAAGCACTTGGAATGTCTGAACTGAGAGGTGACACACACTGGATTTTGAAGACTCTACCCCAAAATGTAAATTTTCTCATTAGTAATTGAGCACATGTTAACATGATAATAGTTTCGACACATTGGGTCAAATAAAATACATAATTAAAATGTATGCCCCCTGGCTTCAACAATGTTTTTAAATAGAAAATTTAAATTTCTATCTGTGGCTTGAGTTATATTTCTTGGGGTTTTTTTTTTTTTTTGGCAGTACAAGGAGCGGAACACAGGGCCTTGAACATGGTCAGCAAGCCCTCTACCATGAAGCTCCTGCCCTCCAGTTCTGTTCCCGTTGATGGGGGAGCTGTTTCAGCCGCAGCAGGACAGGATGCTTGGGGTGGTAGAGGCAGGGAGGTCACAGAGGTGGGGCTAGGCATGAGAGGTTCTGGCCTCCCCAGTGTGGCGCCTTAGTGTGCCCATCCGCCAGGGTACAGACACTTGCTTCTGGGCTACAGGGAGTGTTGGAGAGTGAGCTGGCCTGGCTCTGCCCCACAGAATCCTGTCCCCGGAAGTCTGTGCTGTGTCCCTACACCATGCTTCGGCAGCCACAGGCCGTCTGCCTGCCCATTCTGGCCAACCCGTCTGGCTTTGAATGCTTGCTCCAGCCAAGATGGTTGGGAAAGACCCACGGGAGCCTCCAGCTCCCAAAATAACTTCACACCAGTTCCAGGACATCTGTGGAGTGGGGAGGAGCTGAAACCCAGAGCCCTGAGGCTCACGGAGCTCCAGAAGAATGGGCCTGGAAATGGGGCCTTGAGGGCAGGAGCAGGGATGGAGGAGGGGGACATGGGAAAAGGGGATGGCCAGAGAAAATGAGATGCAGACAGACAGATAGCCATACCTGGGGAAGCAGAGGGAGGGATCCCAATGAGTGCACCCTCCCCAGGCTGGGCAGCCCTAGCTCCCTGCTTTCCCAGAGGGGAAACTGAGGCCCAGAGAGGCTGGAACACTTGTCTGAGGAGCTCCAGCACTTGGGTGGTGGCAGCAAAGACGTGGCCTGGCTGGGCACTTACCCCTGTGCCCTTCACATTTGGCCACCACTCACCCAGCTGGCCAGCCAGCTCTGATAGAATGTTTCACCCCTGTCTTGGGAAATGTCCTCTGAGCAGCATGGCCAGCACTGGGTGGAGCCCGTAGGTATTCCCCAGTTTAGGATAGCTAGGGGGTGGGGCAGCTGTGATTGGCTGGCCACTATGGAGGGGGGAGGGAGGGAATCTGAGGCTCAGAGGAGGCGCAGAAGAGGGAGGCGGTTGTCCTGCTAGCAGGGCCAAGAGGAACCTGGAAATCCAGGAAGCAGGAACTGAGGGGTGGTCTTTTGAGACAGGAGTTCTTCCTGTAAGATCTCCCAGGGCCACGTGATGCAGTCGTTCAGTCATTCAACAAACATCTATTAAACAGTCCTTGTGTACTGGGAGCTGGGGGCCGCTGTGGACAAGAACAATCTAGGTTAAACCAGAGGCGGGTGGGGCTGGCCTGAGGCCACCAGGCTGAGGAGAGGACCTTCTGGGCAGGTGGGGGCTGTTGGACCATGTACTGCACATGCTGATGGGGAGGGGGTCAAGGGCCATAGGCCGGTCAATGTTGAGGTTGGATCTGCAGGGTCTTGTGCCCCTGACCACGAGCCCAGAGAGGAGAGGCACTTCTTTCTGAACAATGTCCACAAAATGACTGTGGCCATTGCTCCCCACACAAGGCTCTGCTGGTTTTGTGACAGTGTGAATGTCACAATGTGTTTCTCAGGAGGGAGAATAAGGAGAAATCATGCATGCTTAGAGCTCGAGTAGAGGATGGAGGGCTTGCCACGGGGCAGGGAGGCCCAAGAGAGGGCCAAGTTCAGCCGGAGGGACGCGATGGCTCCCGCCTGTAATCCCAGCACTTAGGGAGGCTGAGACAGGAGAATCGCTAGTTCAAAGCCAGCCTCAGCAATGGAGAGGTGCTAAGCAACTCAGTGAGACCCTGTCTCTACATAAAACACAAAATAGGGCTGGGGATGTGGCTCAGTGGTCGAGTGCCCCTAAGTTTAATCCCTGGTATAAAAAAAAAGAGAGAGAGAGAGGGCCAAGTTCAAGAGGAAAGTGAATAGCCGGGTGCAGCACCGCACGCCTGTGATCCCAGTGGCTCAGGAGGCTGAGGCAGCTGGCTTTAGCAGCTTAGTGAGGCCCTGAGCAACTTAGCAAGACCCTGCCTCAACATAACACAGAAACGGTTGGGGATGTGGCTCAATGGTTAAGTGCCCTGGGTTCAATCCCTAGTACCAAAAAAAAAAAAAAAAGTGAGCAGGAGGTGTCCGAGGGAGCCTTTGCACCAGCTGCAGGGTACCGGCGCCCACAGTGCTGGTGGACACCTGTCCCAGAGATGTCAGAGTAGACACTTGGCCCAGCACAGAACTCAGGGCACGTCTGAGGTCAGGAGAGTGCCCGATGGAGAACGGGAGGGTGGGAGCATGCGAGCCCATGGGGAGCCAGGCAGAAGCTTTCCAGGGGTGCTGTCCCCCCAGGGAAGTGGTACAAGAGGTCGGGGCACAGTCCCAAGCAGGTCCAGGGCTTGACAACGGCAAGAGGGCTGAGAGGAAACGGAGACCCCTGCTTCCGCCTGGCCTCCTCCCTGTGCCTCCTCCTGCCCAAAGCTACCCAGGACCCTGTGCTCTTGGGGTGGCGTGGGTGGGTCCCAGAGAGAGCTTAGGGCCCAAGTCCAGTGTGCCTGCTCACCCTGACCACCAGGCCACCCCTACCCCCACCCACTGTTGCTGCTCCAACTTCCCTGGGCTGGGACCTGGGACGGACACGAGATTCTTTCAAAAACATTTCCTTTGCAAAATAATCCTTCGAAATATGTTTTTGGAAACAGACTCCTGATCTGAACAGGAAGACGTTAATTACAGTCCCTCCCCAGGGGGCGCGGGGGAGGAAGCATGGTGGTCAGAGCCAAAGCCAGGGCCAGGTCGGCTGCTCAGGGGCTGACCCACGCCCAGCCTGGCCTCCCTGCCCCACCTCCCGGTGGCCTAGCCCCTGCCAGGCTTGGCCTTCAGCCCACAATAGGATGCAGAGACCCAGGGAGGGGCAGCAACAGTGGCCAAGGTCACAGGTCAGAGGCAGAACAGGGTGGAGCCCCCTCGGCTACCTTCAGTGCTACAGTGTCTGTGAGAGTGTGGTGAGGCACACGCACGTGTGTGCTCGTGTGGGCACTCCTGACGGTGGGGTCTGCAGGACTTGCTCACCTCAAAGTGAATCTCCAGTCCTGACTTACTCACCCAGCCAAGGCACCCCCAGGTTCAGAGCTGCTAGCCAGACTTGGACCCCAAGGAAGGAGATGGGGCCTGAGGAAGCCCTTTATGTTCCTGCTTTTAGACCTGCAGCCACTCTCCAAACAAGGGCCACCTGGGTTCTCCTTAGGCCTGGATGACTGTTTTCTGGAGGCTTCCATTGTTAAGTTCATCTAGTGTGCTCTGATGCTTATGTTCTTGCCTATGTAGTTTGACTGGTATTACAGATTGGGGTTGTCTCGGAAGTTTGAGGTTCCTAAACCCTGACCTTTTCTTAACCATTCAGACAAGGATCCTACCACCCAGTCTATGGCACCAGGGTTCATCTGAATGTACCTACAAGGAATAAGCCTAGGGGCCATCCATCTATCTGTCCATCTTTCTGACCATCCATCCATCCACCCATCCATCTATCCACCCATCCATCCATCCATCCACGCATCTCTCAATCCACCCACCCTCCATCCGTCTTTCTGTCCTTTTATCCATTCACCCCTCTTTCCATCTATTCCTTTCTGTCTATCCATGCTTACCTGCCCATCTGTCATCCACAGGGGACAGGATTCTAAGGGCTGAGAGTCAGAGAAAATCATGGAGGATGTGATGGGGAGACCAGGTTGGATGGAGCCCGAGCCCTGCCCAGACCTTCTTCCTCCAGTTCAGCCTTCCTCCTCCCTGCAGCTCCTTCCTGGAACCATTGATTGTTTCCAAGTCCCAGTGGATGAACAGCTTCTTCTATAGTCCCTGCTTGGCTCAGAGAGGGGGCTTTTGGAGGATGGAGGCCTTTGTAGTCATTGCCTGTCCCTGGCACAGGCTCCAAGACCCTGTGGATGTTTTCTGAGAGGGCTATACCTGCCTATTTCAGAACAGTGAGGGGCAGCATGGTACCAGCCCAAGGATCCACAGAGGGGACTATTTGCTGGGAGAATGTGTGAGGCACAAATGAGCAGGCCTTGCTGACCCCCATGTGCTCTCTGTCACCCCTGTGAGCTCAGCACAGGCACGAGCCCTAAGTTCCTGGAGAGGCTGTGGGAAAGGCCCCTTGTGGACCCCTTGCAGGCCACAGAGCATCTTGTGGGGGAGTGTTTGTCACTCTGAGGCTTTGGAGAGGGCCCTGGACTCAGCCAAGGATGATTCAATGGGAAAAAAATGCCCCCAGAAGGAGTATTGCTCTCGGACTGCCAAGTCACCCTGAGCTGTGGGCTTCAACCCCATTATCCGCCTACTGGGATGAGCAAAAGGGTCTCTAGGCCCTCTGACCCCTGGGTGGCTCCCACCTAGAGGGACAGACCCTGTGAGACTCAGACTCCTTTTCTCTCTCTCTCTCTTTTTTTTTTTTTTTTTTTTGATACCAAGGACTGAACTCAGGGGCGCTCGACCACTGAGCCACATCCCCAGCCCTATTTTGTGTTTTATGTAGAGACAGGGTCTCACTGAGTTGCTTAGCGCCTCGCCATTGCTGAGGCTGGCTTTGAACTCGCGATTCTCCTGTCTCAGCCTCCCATAGTGCTGGGATTATAAGCATGCGCCACCGCGCCTGGCTCCTCTTTTCTGTCTCCCACTCCGTCCTTTCCTGTGTCGGACCCTCATGGTCTCTGTCTGCCTCAGCCTGTCTTCATCTCGGCCCCTCCTCTTCCTCTCCCTGTCTACCACACCCTCCCTTTTCCCCGCAGGACGTCCAGTGCCTTCTCTGGGCCTTTCTGCAAATGTCCTGCCCTTTTCTGGGACAGTGGGGCCTCTGCCCTGTGCCCAACCTCAGGTGCACTCAGGTCTCCTGGTGACCCCTTGGAGTGACTGGTCCATTCAGCCACTCCAGCGCTCTCCTCCCTCCCTGCCTGGAGACCTGGGGTATGGCCACTTAGAGGTTCTGAAACAAGACACAAGTGTCCTCAGGGCCTGTGACCCAGCATCACATGGGGCCATGGCCAGCTGTAGGAGGAAGTGCCGGGTGGGTAGAGGGTGGATGCAGAGTGATCAGATGGATGGGTGGCCTTGTGTAGGGGCTGCTGAGGCAAGATGGGCAGCCAAGGTCTGTGCCCAAAGCCTGCCGTGCCCCACTGGCCTACTTAGTGCCCCACTCAGTCCCTTACGTGACCTCAGCTGCACATGCCCTTGAGGCTGTGTGGGCTCCTGGCACACGCCTACAGAGGCAGCAGGAACCGGTGTGCTCACCTTGCAGGCCAGGGCCTGAGGAAGAAGGGAGGCAGGAAGGGAGGCTGGTACTCAGAGGTCATCCAGGAGGTGGGTGGACAGCAGCTTGAGACTCTGGGCCACTCCAGCCCAACTGTCCAGACACCAGCACCCTCAGCAAGTGTTCAGCATCCCCAGGCCCTGTGTCTGTACTGAGCCAGGTCTGCAGAATCCCAGGTGTCAGGAGTTAGGGGAGAGGTCAGGCTGTGAGAGACACAGATTGGGACCTGGCCTAACTCTGAGCCTGCCTATCTGTTTGACCTGGGCCACAGTGTCCACATCTGCTGTGCAGATTGCAGCTGCTCCTCCCTGTGAGGGCAGGAGGATCTCTCCCCGCCTCCCCCAGCACTGGGCTGACAGTTCCAACTCCATTGTGGCCCCTTAGTTGTGTCCTCTGTCCTGACTTTAATTCAGATCATCACTGAATACACCCATGGGAGGCATTGCCTCCTGGGACCCTACCAGGGCAGGCACTCAGGAGGTCAAATGAGCAGTTGAAGATGTCTTAGGGCACCAGGCGCGGTGGCACACACTTGGAATCCCAGCGCTTTGGAAGGCTGAGACAGGAGAATCGTGAGTTCAAAGCCAGCCTCAGCAATGGCGAGGCGCTAAGCAACTCAGTGAGACCCTGTCTCTACATAAAACACAAAATAGGGCTGGGAGGTGACCACTGAGGCACCTGCAGGACAACACTCGGTTCAGGGTCCTGACTCCGCACCTGTGCTGCTCCCAAGGGAGCCAGTTGGGCCTCCTGATCCTGCCTTCCCCCAGGCTAGTGAGGCCACAGGCTTTCAAACCAGGTGCAGCTGGGTGACCTCTGATCATTCAGGGTATTATCCAAGTCGGGGACTGGGGAATAGAGAGGGGTGGTGGGTGGAGAGAGGAGTCTGGGGAAGGCAGAGGGCTGCTTCCTCTGTCCACAGGCTGCTCCTCCTTCAACCTCCCCCGATCTTGCACTTTGGCGCAGGCCACACCTGGTAAATATTTGGTGTCTACTGTGAATACTTGCAGCTGTGGGACAAGACACGTTGGGAGTAAACACTGGGCAGGGGCGCCCCTTCCTGAACCGAGTGCTGTCCTGCTTGGCCCACCAACCCTTAACCTCAGGCTGCCCGGACCTCGGTCTTTCCATCTAGGAAGTGGGTTGAGCAGACTCCAAGGGCAGCCCCCCACCTCAGCTTGCTATTGTCCAGTCTAGTTTATGTGCTGATGCTCCTACTCCAATTCCAATTTCTTTTGGGGCAGGAGGGGAAATTAAGGCCCAGAGGGTCACACCAGCCACCCTGGGGGACTCAGGGCCATTAGGATTGGGGCCCAGGCCAGGCTTCCCCTGCCCACTCAGGCTCTGGCCGGGTGGGGGCTGCGTCCTGTTTGTCTGTCCATTGTTCCTGCAGCCACCAGGGCCCTGGACCACCCCACCCCCACTGCAGAGAGGAGGCTGCCAGGGCGGGGCAGGGGCGGAGCAGTGTGGGGTGGGCTGCGGCCTGTTAACAAGCTCCTTCCCAGCTCGCCAGAGCTCCCAGGCCTCTCAGGCCCTTCCCAGGCGGAAAATTCAATTAGTCTTGAGCAACTGCTTTGCTGAAGATCCAGAGAAAGGAAAGCGGGAGAAAGGGACCCGCCTGGCGGCTGTTGTGTGGGGGAGGGAGGGGGATGGGAGGCCGCTGCAGATGGGAGGCAGTCTGCTTTCCTGCCCAGTGCCCTGCCTCTGCGTCCCTAGACATGGGTCTTCCTATGTGACTGTGTGGACCTGGCCCCCATGCCTCCCTGTTTCCTGCACAAACTGGGTCCTCAGAGTGTTCTATGAGCCCCTTTGCCACAGTGACTGACCCTCCCTGAGTTAACCCCGGACTCTGGAGCTCAGGGGGGGAGGCTTGGTACCTGGCAAGGTGCACAGGAAAGGCCAGAGCCCCACAAACAGCATCAGTCTACTGACGGGGCAGTATGGCCCTCTACCCCCCAGACTGGGCACTCCTCTCCTTGTTTGTACGCTGGCCTCTGTCCAGTCCTCAAAACTCTGTCCTTTTGGCCCAGGGCCTTTGCACATGCCACCCCTCCCCATGCCTGGCAAGCTTTCCCTTCAAGAACCTTGCCCCCAATGAAATCAGGCCTTCTGTTCACTCTCATCACCCCTTGGCATTACAGCAAGCAGACAGAAAGCTCCCTGTTGGGGGAGGGATCCTGTGTGCGTCACCCTCTGATCTCTTGTCTAGTATAAGGCCTAGCACAGAGCAGGTGCTCAACAAAAATTGTCAGAGTTGAACCGGGTGCCATGGCGCACGCCTGTAATCCCAGAGGCTGGGGAGGCTGAGACAGGAGGATCGTAAGTTCAAAGCCAGCCTCAGCAACAGCAAAGTGCTAAGCAACTCAGTGAGACCCTGTCTCTAAATCAGATACAAAAATGGGGTTGGGGATGTGGCTCAGTTGTCGAGTGGCCCTGAGTTCAATCCCCAGTACGGAACAAAAAAATTGGCAGAAGTGCACAAGGGGTGTGGGCCCAGCTCTCGGTCCACCCCTGAGTTCAGAAATGACAGTCCTGCAGCTCACATGCCTTTTTCTGACTGGTGGACTCCTGTGCACCCTGCTGTGGCCGGATCAGTGAGACTGTAATTGCAGCGTGGCCCTCTGCCTGCAGGGCCTACGCTCCCTCTTTGGCCCATGACCGCTCATTACCACCCAGGTACCCCCACATTCTGCTATGCTTACCCCCAGGGCCCTGGGGAGAACATCCAATCAGTTTGTCTCCATAAAGGGCTTCCCCACTTTGCAGGGAAAGACACAGGGCAGGGCTGCCCTCCTGGCCCCATCCCCTGTCCTGGAACCCCTGCCCCACAGCCCAGTGCGGGGGGGGGACCCCTGGAACCCCTGCCCTCCTCTATTCTTGCATGCAGAGTGAGGGGGGCACCCCGTTGAGGCATTCAGGACCAGCATTGGGCAGCCCTGGACGGAGCGTTCTTGGTCCTAGGTGAGTAAAGCTCTCATGTGAGTACTCCAAGTGTCCAGGTGGAGCTAGGGGCCCCCTGGCTCACAAGAAGCCTCAACAGTCTAATGGGGCTCAGTGGCACACAACTGTAATCCCGTGACACAGGAGGCAGAGGCAGGAGGATGGCAAGTTTGAGGCCAGCCTCAGCAACTTAGTGAGACCCTGTCTCAAAATAAAAAATAAAAAGGGCTGGGGATGTGGCTCAGTGGTAGAGCACTCCTGGGTTCAACCCCCAGGACCAAGAGAGGGAGAAGCAGTAGCAGCTTCTATAAGTTTGTTCAAGGGCTGAGGGGTCACCCACGGGAAGGAGAGAGGGGATGACATGCACACAGATCCCCCGAGAGGCCAGGTGCAGGGGTGGGGCACCTGAGAGTTGTTTGTAGGGGTCCACCGCCAGGGGAAGGGCTGCTGCCCGTGTGACCCCTCAGGAAAGGTACTGGCAGGACGGGGCCCAGGGCCTGCTGGGGACTGTGGGATGGGGGCAGGAAGGGCCAGATGTGAGGACGACTGCGTGCTGAGGAATGCAGCCCCTCCCCTCTCTGGGAGAGACGGAGGCAGATGGCAGGGGCTGATCTTGCAGGGGGAGGTGGCCAGAGGCTCTGATGGCCCCCGCAGCCCCTCAGGGGGAATGCACAGCCTTCTCAAGTTCCTGGTCCAACCTCTGCCAGCTGTGTGCATCTGGGGCCTCGCCCCCGAGGAAACCCAACACCAGCAGGGGACAGGAACCTGAGGCCCCTCTGCTCCCTGGTTGCTTGCCCCATGGGCTTCCCAGACAGGTCCATAGCACCATTTGTGACCTGAGGTGACACTACTCCCAGAGATTGCCTCTAAAAGGTGACAAGTGAGAGCCCTGAGCCTGGGACATGGCAGGTGACATCTCCCCAGATAAGGCTGGAGGGCTCAGTGTAGACATGGCTCCTGACCCACACTGAGCCTCAGAGGCCCTCACAGGTGTGTGCACACATGTGTAGGCTTGAGGAAGAACAGCTCCTGGGCTGGGGAGGGTCAGGCCAGACTGGGACATGGGACCCAGGAGGCAAGGGGCAGGAGCAAGGCATGGCTAGGCCCAAGACTGCCCCTGAGCCTCTTTCCCCACAAGGGCTGGGGGAGTTCTTCAAGCCCCCTGCCCCAGCAGGAGTCCCTCCAGCTCCCCTGAGGCATGTCAGGGCCCACAAGGAGGTCAACCTGCAGAGCTGGCCTCTGCCCAGTCCATTGTTCAGGCCTAAAGTGCTGCCCACTATCCAGATGGGGAGACTGAGGCCCTGGCCAGAGCGGCCCCTGGGGCAGTACCCAGAGCCAAGAGGGCGGGGCCCTGCAGGGAGGGGGCTGCCAGATGGCTGTAATCCTGTGTCAACAGGGGCTTAGGCACCTGCTTGGCTCCTTCCTCAACACCCAGGGGCCTGCCTGACATTCCAGCACATTTCTGTTGGCCAGGGGCTTTCCCCAGGAACCAGGGTCTGGGCCTCCTGCAATGGGGTGGGGCGCTGCGTTCCCCACCTGTTGCGAGCTCACTGTGGTTTCACAGACAGCCCTCAAGGCCAGGCCTGTCGCCTCCCCACCCTGATCTGCTGCCCTTTGCCTTTTCTGCACACGTTGGGGCTAAGACATCACAGTGACTGAAGCGGCAGGCATGGACGGGTGGGGAGGCTGAAGGAAGCCAGAGGCTATGGCAGAGGGGTGGCCGGGGCCTAGGGCCAAACTCTGGGATAGGGGCCAGGGCAATTGGGTGAAAGCTGAGGAGATGGAGGGCAAAGCCCTGTGCAAAGAGCCAGCCCCTGGACAGACAGCCACCTTGGATGGAGGTTACTTCTGGGGCCGGGAGCTTGGAGGGCCTGGGACTGGGAGTTTGATGTCTGAGCTGGAGACTGAGCTAGGGATGAGAAGTCACATAGTAGTGGAGGTCAGGGCAGCCTCCTGGGTCCAGTTCCTGCCCAGGCCTGCCCTCACCTTTCTGTCCACCCTTTCTCCCCATCCCACACTGCAGCACTCAGGCCTGACTTAGGCCAGCATGTCCCTTAGCCGGAGCATGTCCATCTGCATGTCTGTCCCCTGCCCCCAGGGTCCACCCCAACTGTCCTTACCCAGGGTCTCACCAGACCACTGTTAAGTGGCTGCCACGCGGGACAACTGCCAGCCGCTCTCGAGTCTTGGTTTCCCCTCCAGAACTGCGGATGGTGGACTTCAGGGACACACGTCTGGGGGTGTTTTGGGGGAGGCGGGTGGGCACTGCAGGGGAATGCAGGGAGGAAGGTGGGGCTCATTCTTGCCCTGGCCCTGCACCTGCCCCCTGTCCACTCCGCCCACCCAGCAGGCCCCCTCCTCCCTATGAGCGCAGTGGGCCCTTTCAAGCCCACAAATCCAGATCTAGATTTCCATGTCAATGGGCTGGCCAGGCTGCCTGGTAAGCTGGTTAACAAGCCCCCAGCGGTGGTGAGGCCGGGCTGGGTGTTAACACACAGGCCCCATTCTCCCTAGCTTGGCTCAAGGTTGCCATGGTGTCTGCAAGGCCTTCAGGCCCCAGTTAATCCTTTCTTGGGGCCTTTCATCCTGGCGTCCCACCCCCAGACTGGTCCTGGTGACTGGGCCTTGCCCAACAAGGATGGTTTCTCTGCCGGGGTCAGAAGAGGCCATAAATCCACCCCTCAGGGCCCCCAGGCCCTAGGCCCAGCTCTTTGTCCCGGGCATTGTCTCCAGGTCCCCAGCCCAGCCCCTCTGGGAACTCTGGTGGCGGGAAAGG
Source organism: Geosciurus inauris (assembly GCA_004024805.1). Classification (NCBI taxonomy): domain Eukaryota; kingdom Metazoa; phylum Chordata; class Mammalia; order Rodentia; family Sciuridae; genus Geosciurus; species Geosciurus inauris. The sequence continues at coordinate 27,116 of PVHX01017582.1, read as the reverse complement.
GTCTTAACCAGGTGGTCAGCTCCTCTCCTTCCAAAGTGGAGGCTCCTCAGGACTGTCTCCTGGTCTCTCTGCTTGACCACTTTCGCCCTGTGGCCTCCTCTCTTTCCTTCTCCCAAGCTCCACTCCAGCTGTGGCCTCCCTCTTCTTGGAATGTGCCAGGCTCTTCCAGCCTCAGAGCTTTTGCCCCAGCTGGACAACACGCTTCCCTGGGTGTCCCTACGACTTGTGGCTCCCCTCCTGCGGGTCTTTACAGTTATATCACCTCCTCGGGAGCAACAGGCCCTGGGTCTCTGGTAACATAGTCCTTCTGACCCACCTTGAGTGTCATTTGCCATTTGTCCCTCTAGAACACTGACTCCAGTGCTGGGCAGGGACTCAGTGCTATGCCTGTTGTTCACCACCTGAACACTACAGGAAGAAATGGGGAGCTCTCTGCTTGGATGGAGGTCATATCCCAAGGACACAGCAGCTGAGATCCCAGTCTGGGCTGATCAGACTGCACCCTGGAGGACTCAACTGCCCCCTCTCCCTAGGGGCCCAGAACCTCACCATAAAGACCACCTCCCTTTCTTCCAGCATCCTCTGTCCCTGGAAGAGAGAATTCTGGAGTCCTGGGACTCTAGGCCAGCATGTGATCTAAAAGGCCGATGTCAGCCAGGCGTGGCTCCCGCTGCCCCTCCCTGCTGCTCCACTTGCAGGCCTCCAGCCATGGGGGGCTCATACCCGGGCATTTCTAAGAAAAGAAGTTGCCTCCTTTCGAGGCTCAGGGACGGAAAGTGTGAATGGACTTTCCCCTGCTGGTGCCCTGCTCACCAGCCCGTGGCTGCTGGCCTCGTGGCAAGGTAGGTGACTGCTCCTTCTCACTTCCTGGCTGGCCCAGGTGAGGAGCTGCTAGCGGGGGCCCAAGGCCATCTGCATCCCCTGAGAGTGGAGTGTGGAGTGAGAGAGGCACCTGCATTGCATCCAGAGCCACATCCTGCCCCCCAGAGTCTCAAGGCAATTTGATGAGGTAGGAAGGACAGGAGGTGGCTCCCTTGGACAGCTGAGAAAGCTGAGATTTTTTTTTAATTAAAAAAAAATTTGTTTAAGCCGGGCACAGTGGCGCACGCCTGTAACCCCAGCACTTTGGGAGGCTGAGACAGGAGAATCGTGAGTTCAAAGCCAGCCTCAGCAATGGCGAGGCGCTAAGCAACTCAGCGAGACCCTGTCTCTACATAAAACACAAAATAGGGCTGGGGTGTGGCTCAGTGGTCGAGTGCCCCTGAGTTCAATCCCCAGTACCAAAAACAATTTTTTTTTAGTTGTAGATGGGCACAATAACTTTATTTTATTTATTTATTTTTATGTGGTGTTGAGGATCGAACCCAGTGGTAGGCAGGCGCTCTACCACTGAGCCACAAATCCAGCCCGAGAAAGCTGAGTCTTGGGAGGCCCCCTGGAAAGCAGAGCCGGCTCTGACCTAAGGCCTCTCCCAGGCCGTCTGGCAAGGGGGAGACCATCCCAGCCTTGCTTCCTCTCGCTGATCGAACTCAGGCCTCCGCAGACCTTGTGAGATGGACTCGTGTGGCCCCCCATGAGGGGACAGTCCTTGGGAAGTGGGGACAGTAGGAGGGTCAAAAATCAGGAGTGGGGTGTAGCTGGGGAGCCAGCTGAGGCAGGCAGTGCTTCTGGAGGCCTCACAGCCTCGCAGCAGAGTGGGAGAAGCCCTGCCAGCCTCAGTTTCCTCAGCTGTCATAGGGCCTTGGGACGGGGCCTCCACCTACATAGGCCCTGTCAGGAAGTGGAGCAGCAAGACCCCACAGTGTGGGGAGGGACTCCCCAGTATGGGGAGGGATTATCAGGGACCTCAAGAAGGCAGCAGGGACATGTGTGGGGGAGCTTCTCCCCTGAGGGCTTGGGTGAGGGTGGGATTCTGGAACTCTCTGGGGAGACCACGGAAGCTCCAATCCTGCAGTTGGCTGCACAGTTGAGGCCCATGGCTGCCCTTATCCTGTGCCCTCTCGGAGACCCCCAGCTGACCAGTCATGAGGATGGCATTTCTCTACCAAATGGAAAGCTCAGAGACGGCAAGAACTTGCCCAAGGGCACCCAGGGACAGGGCCTGTAAGACAGAATGAGTGGTGGATGAGGGGATGTGCTGGTCCAGGCCCCCACAGCCCACCGTGCCCTGGGTTGATCTTCCCCAGCAAGAGGGGCAGGGCCTCCGCAGGTCTTCAGCAGGTCTGGACCTAGGGGTGGACACAGCTTTGGAGGCCTCCCCCTCCCTGGGTCCTGGTTGGGGTGGAGGTGAGCTGAGGAGGCCCTCACTGGCTTCCACCCTCCTGCTGCGGTGGAGCCAGGCAGCTGCTCGCAGAGGCTGGCAGAGGCCCCTCTGGGCTCAGGGATCTGCCGCTGTGTGGGCGCCCTCAGCTTGGCGCCCAGCCGGGGGCGAGTCACAGCAGGCCCACCCATCTGGGAATGGGCCCAGATTTGCACCCCAGGAGCCCCAGATCCCACCCCCAGCTCTGCTTTCCTCTTTCAACCCCTAGCCCCTGGCCCAGTCCATCCACCAGCCCCTCAGCACCCACTAAAACCAGGCTGGCCTTTGTCCGGGGGGCTTTGCCCTCTCTGAGCCTCCGTCTCCTGACTTGCAGTGATGCAGATGGGGGAAAGCAACGGCTCGGCCTTGGCTGCCAGACTTAGACCCCACAAAGAGCAAGGGCCTCGGGGAGAATCAGAAGGCGGGAGCGGCACAGTCTGTGGGACAGAGCTGGCCTCAAACTCCTGCTCACAGTCCCTGGGCCCAGGAGTCCAGTAGCGAGGACACAGGCCAGGTCCTGGCACGTTGAAGTCCATGCATAGCAGGGACAGTCAGACAGGGATGATGATAATGGCCTCTGCGGTACCCTTGCTGTGCTCAGCCTCCTGTGCTGCGGCTTATGCAATCTCCACACCACCTTCTAATTATTCCCGTTTTACAGCTGAAGACACTAAGGCACAGAGAGGTCATGTGACTCACCTGAGGTCACCCAGCAAAGAGCAGAGTCAAGATTTAAACCCCAACAATATGGCTCCAAAAGGCAGATAAGCACACCCTTGGGCAAAATGTCACCCCTCCCAGCCTCAGTTTCCTGGCTGAGGTCCCACTATCAATCCCGAGGCAGGTCTGGCACAATGGATAAGAAGGGACAGTTTGCAGGCAGCTCCATCCCACCCCCACCACATACAGTGAGCCTCCCTTTCAGTACCTGCAAAATTGGGGGATTCTGACCTGCCAAGAAGGACTGGGTGACTGAGATGGCAGACACTTGTCGAGAGAAAGCAAGCTGCAGCCCACAGTCCCCTGGCTTTGCCTGACCCGAGGACCTCAGACCAGCACCACGGAGCAGAGTGGGCTGCAGACTAGGGAGCCGCAGACCCAGGTGCCATGGGGGGTCAGGCACAGGGGTCGTGGGAAGGGGCCTCAGGGAAGGTCCCTGTGGACACACCTGGGCGGTCCCACCTCCTGGGGGAAGGGGAGAAATGGCATCAGGACTGGCCCCTCCCACTCGCAGCCCGACAGCCACCCCCCTGCCTGCTGCTGTCCTCACCAGCAGAGACAGAGCTGCCTGTGGCCCCTGGGGAGTACTCTCCCTCCGACTCCACAGAGGCAAGGATAGGAAGAGGCGAGGAACCTGCTGTGCGGGACACCTGAGCCGCTGACCAGGCCCCCATGGGGTGCATGCGGGGGGTGGGGCTGGGAGGCAGAGGGCAGGCTGGTTCCCACCACCTCCCCACAGAGGCCCTGGAGGGATCCGGCTGGCAGGCCAGCTGGGCTGGGTCTGCCCTGACCTGCACCTGCTGGGCTGAGGTCCTGAGTCCTGGCCAGGCACACCTGGCCTCAGTTCCTTTGTCTATGACCAGGGACACTGTCCTTCCCCTCCCTGGCCCTGGGAGCTCTGCAGGCAGACAGGACTCCATTTCACAGACGGGGAAGCTGAGCCCACAGCAGGGTTTCTGAGTGACAGCAGTTCCCAGCTGTTGCTGCCAGGCCTCTGTGTGGGGCCAAGGAAGCCCCCAGAAGGTGCAGACCAGCAGCAGACCTAGCTTCAAATCCTGGCTGCACCACCCGCCTGCGGGACTGCTAAATTTCAGTTTCCACATCTTGGAAGATCATCTGAGTTGACACCTGACAGGGATGATTACACTGCGGAAGGCTCCTTCCGGCTGGTGGGGCAATATCTAAGGGAGCAAGCGTTAGGGGCCCCGCCTCGCTGGCCCACACTCGCCCAGGGCCTGAGGGCTGGAACACCTTGCTAGCGAGGAGGCTTAGTGCAGTGTGGAGGCAGGCCTGGGGCGGAGGGGCTGTAGCCTCTCTTATGTGCCCCTCTGTCTCTCATGCCAAGCAGGGACCCCGAGAACCAGGCAGGACACAGGGGCAGGTGCTTGTCTGTCCATCTGTGCTGTGGAGGTGGGGACTGCAGGCACATTCCTGGTGGGCAGGCCTGGTGCTCCCTGCTCTAGGAGCTGCCAACCCTGCCTCCGCCATAGACCAGGCTCTCTGTCCCTGACCTACACATGCCAAACGGTGCCCCGCCCCACCAGTGCAGGGGAACTGGTTTAGCAGTGAGGGAAGATTGGCCTCATAGATCCCTGACATTTGGGGGTACCGTGACCCCCCAATATATCAAGTCCCAGCCCCTGGAAAGGGATCTTGCTTAAAGGAAAGGCCTCCTGAGATGTAACTAGTTAAGGACCTTGAGATGAGGTCATCCTGGATAGAAGCTGGGTTCTAAGTGCAGTGATTGGTATCCTTGTTAGAGGAAAGGACACGAAAGTTCAGAGAGAGCCCTGCCACAACAGAGGCAGGATGGGGCGAGGCAGTTAGGCCAAGGAGCACCAGGAACCCACCAGTGGCCAGAGAGCAGATGGGAACAGATTCACCCTCAGCCCTCAGAGGGACTTGGCCCTGCCCATACCTTTGCCTTGGACTCCTGGCCTCTAGGACGGGGGGAGAACCAATTCGTGTATGTGTATGTGTATGTGTGTTTCTCCTTCCTTCCCTCCTTCTGTCCTTCTTCTCACTGGGGATTGAACTGAACCCAGGGCCTCATATGCACTAGGGAAGCTCTTTACACTGAGCTACATTCCCAATCCTCCACCCCCACCCCCCTTATTTTTTTTTTTTAATTTTTTTTAGTTGTAGATGGACACAATGTCTTTATTTTATTGCTTTGTACGTGGTGCTGAGGATCGAACCCAGGGCCTCCCGCATGCGAGGCAAGTGCTCTACCGCTGAGCCACAATCCCAGCCCCCACCCCTCTTATTTTAAACTTTGATTTTGAGGCAGGCTCTTGCTAAGTTGCTGAAGTTAGCATTGAACTGGAGATCCTACTGCCTCAGCCTCCTGAGTCACTGGGATTACAGGTGTACGTCACTGTGCCTGGCTCCATTTTTGTTATTGGATGCACTCAGCTTGTGGCCATTTGTCACAGCAGCCCCAGAGCACAAATTTAGGGGCAGGGAGGGTCTAAAGAGGCTCATCTGGCAGGACCTGGGAGGGTCGGAAGCGGGGCCTGCTAGGGTGCCTCAGGGGCAAGCTCCAATCTTCAATGGACATGGGCTACTCCACAGATCCCTGAGCTTCAGATTTCAGCTCATTGATCCAGGAAGATCCAGGGACAGGGGGTTGCAGTAGACCAGGTCTCCTGGGTCCAGGGGTTGCAAGGGACCTTGCTCCCCAAGGACCAGAACAGATGTGTGTCCAGCTGGAACTCCAGCTGCTGTCCAGCCATAGGATCCCTCCCCTCCTCCATTCCCATAGACTGGTCTCCTCAAGTTCTAACTTTCTAGGGAGAGGCCCTCCATCTCAACCCAGCCCTGGCCCTGTCCACCCCAGACCTAGGAGCCCCTGATCATCCTCACGAGTATAGCTTTGGCTTCCAAGAGGTGCCCACTAATGCTCCCAAGAGAGCCACCGAGTTCAGTGGACCCAGGGACTTTGCACCAGCTGTTACCTCCATGAGATGCCCTCATGACACCATGCACTAACTTATCCAGCCTCCTCGCTGGCTCTTTCTCCACCTCCTTTTATTTGAGGCTGTTGATCTCGCCTAGAATTCCATTTGCAGGGGAGTCCCAGCGGCAAGGCTGGCTGTGCCTGTCCACATCTACCTCCACCAGCCCACATGGGCCCAGCGTCTCAGTCACATTCCAGTCACAGGGAGGGAGGGTTTGGTGGTTGCGCAGGACTGGCCAGAGCGACCCTGAGGACTCCCCGTGTGAGCCATCAGCGAGCCACCTGCCTCTCGGAAGGCCTCAGCATGGCTTGCCCCCAGACCCTCCCTCCCTCGTGCCTGGAGGGGTCACCAGGCCTGGCCTCAAAGCAGACTCTGTCTAGGGCCCAGACTGCTCCTTAGGGTAATGGGCACTCGGGGAATATGTCCGCTGAAGGCTCAAGGGTCTCAGGGAAGCAGCCATTCAGCAGGTGCTTGGGACGGGGAGAGGACTGAAGCGCCACACTTAGGCCTGGGTGCAGCACAGGGGCCACAGCAGAGGTCACAGAAGGCTTCCTGGAGGAGGAGGTGGGAGAGGGTCAGGGAGGACTCAGAAGCCCTACTTCTGCAGGCAGCATGTTCCCCACAGATGGACCTTCCATCCAAGGTTGCTGTCGTGGCCCTGGCTCCCCAGAGCCAGCCTGGCCTCCGCCTCCCACCTTCTCCTGGCCACCTCTCTGGAGACCGAGGATGAGGCCAGCAGGACCCGCCTCCTCCTTCCGGAGTTTCCAGCTGTGCTGGGGAAGGAGCCATCTGGGGGCTGATGGGACAGGCTTAGGCGTGTGCACGTGGGGAGACGCGTGTCCCTGGACATGGCCAGCCCACACATGCAGACTGGCAGCATGCAATGTCCCCCCGCCACCTGTGGAAACACAGGTGCACTTGGGCACTACCTGTGACCACAAGCTCCCTTCTGCATACAGAGTATGTGCCTACCAGTATGCATCTCTACCAGAGGGTCTTTATTCTATCACGCACACACCCAGTTTCTTTTCTTTTTTTTTTTTTAAGACTTTTTAAAAAAAAATTTTTTTTTAGTTGTAGATGGACACGATATCTTTATTTATTTATTTTTATGTGGTGCTGAGGATCGAACCCAGTGCCTCATGCATGCGAGGCAAGCGCTCTACCACTGAGCCACAATCCCAGCCCCACAGACACACCCAGTTTCCTGCAACCATAATTATTAACAGAGATCTCTCAGGCTCTCAAAAATGTCCCAGTTTAGATGATAAAATATGTGGCCACCTCTGTTTGGGGCACCAAGAGGAACCCACCAAGCTTCTGTACAAGGGCCAAAGAGCAGGTCTTTAGGTCACAGAGGGAAGTGAGGGGAAAAGGAGGGGTTCCGGCTGGGCGGCTGGGAGAGAGACATCTGACCACCTGGCCCCCAGCCCTATTCGTCTTCACCCTTGACCCTTCAGGGATGAGGACCTGAAGTTGTCACCTGTCCTCCACTTCACCCACCACCATTGAGAGGGCCGAGGCCAAGGCCAAGCATTGCAATCTGAGCATGGGCTGAGGAGGACATCACCAAGGAGACCGGCCCCGGCTGAAGAAAGCCTGGAGTGATAGGGAGAGGATGCAGGGCAGCGTTGGGGTCGCTGCACATCTGGGTGCAGGTTGTGCACTGACCAAGGATGCACACTGGAAATCCGGCCACACTCTGCTCCTAGAGCTGCAAAGAAGTCATGCTTTTTCCAACAGTGTCCCTGGGCAGAAGACAAGGCATCAGGCAGGTAGGGTGCCATGCTCCCCAGGGTTCTGTGTCCACTGTGGCAGCAGGTGCTCACAGACATGAGCCTGCCTGTGCTCCCACTCTGGAGGCAGCCCAAACAGCCCAGAGGGTGCGGGGACCTCTGCCTAGGCCAGACCGTCTGGCTGGGACACTACAGTTCCCAGGCCATCACAATGGCCACACAACAGGGGTCCCTGGGGATAGAACCTAATCTCCAGCATTGAAGATGTGAAAGCTATGGCCCCTGCCACAGCCAGCAGACACGCCTGCCAGCCCCACCCAGGACACCCGATCACCCGATCCATCAGGGACCTGCCTCAAAGAGGGACATGGTCCCAAGGCACAGACAAGGAGGGAAACTGGGTCGTAGGGATAGAGTGACAGTAACGGTGGGCGGGGACAAGACAGGAAGCGGGGCTACCCCTGAGGATGCACCAGGTCTGAAGAGAAGCCTGGGGCCTCAGAGCCCCAGGGATGGCTTAAGGCACTGCTAGTCTGGGATGCCAAGAACAGACAGATCCCACATGGGGTTAGAGACACACCCAAGACAGGGACCCTTCCTCTCTCCTTCTTTCAGGGAGATGCCATAGGCCTTGTTGCAGGCTGGTTTGGGATCAGGTCTGGGGATGACACAGGCCACCTCACCTCACCCCTCTTGGAGCAGGCTACCCTGAACTGGGCCTGTCCAACTCTTGCTCAGACTCCTGGTTGGGCAGTGGGAGAAGCCCAAGGCCCACCATCACCACCCAGCCTACCTCTGAATCAAATGCCCTATAGTCCCCGCTCAGGATGAGCTCCTCCACCCTCCAACTGTGGGGTTCCTGGAGTATGGAAGATGTCAGGAGTTGTGAGCCCACAGATGCTCACTCTCAAGGGTAGCATGCCAAATACTCATAGGCTGCCCTCCCTGCCTCAGTTTTCCCATTTGTGAAATGAGACTTTGACTTTGAGGCTCTTGGAGGCCCTTCTAGCTCTTCTAGCAAGGGCCATGGTTGACTGCCATGGTTGAGCACCAGATGATGTGCCAGACTGTAGGAGACCTAGGAGTAAAAGGAGGAAGAGAGGAGGGAGGACTTCCTGCAGAAAATGGTGGCTGAGCAGAGAGGCCAAGATGAGCCGCTGAGACTTCCTGGCAGAAGCAAAGCACAGGGTGGGAAGACCTGCGGATGATGGTCTGGCCAAGCCCAGGCCATCAGCAGCAAGAGAGGTCGACAGGCTGGCAGGGACCGATTGTGCTGGCCAGCCATGGAGGAGGCCAGCACCTCTGGGATTCAAGGGTTAGCCCTCACTGTCTGGTCAAGCCCACCCTGATCCAGCTGTGGGGAGATGAGGGCCCACGGGGCTCCTGCTGGGCCCGACCTGCTGTAGCCGCCCAGAATAACCCCAGAGGTTGCGCAGGGAAGCCTGGTGAGCCGAGCCTGGCCCACAGCTTCCTCTGGAGGGGTGGGCTTGGGTTGTGGGCCAACTCTTGTCTCACTCCAGCCCTGTGGGACCTCCCTCCCCGCACTCTGCTGCTCAGATGGTGTGGGGGTGAACAGCGCCACACCCAAGCGCTTGAGACCACCCCTCCCCTCCCTACTAAGTGACCTAGGCCAGCTCGCTTCCCTCTCTGAGCTGCAGCTTCCTCATCTGCAAGATGAGGCCAGGAGGCCCGCCCTGCTGGGTCTGTGACCCTCACCCCCCCACCTTCCTGCCCCTCGTGTCCTCTGGCTCCAACCCCCTCTGCAGTTGGCAGAGGAGGTGGGGTACCCTCCCTTGAGGCCAGCCCCAGGACTATGGGAGGAGTAGGGGCATGAGAGGACAGGGCCTGGGGCTCCCCAGCACAGGGCAGGAGGAGGGGGCCGGGGAGCTTAACCTGGCAGGCTCAGCACAGTTCCGTCTGCAGCTTCTGTCAATATGCGCCTTCCTGTTTTGGAGATTAAACCCCGGCTGAGCAAACAGCTTTCAAGGAGGCCCCTCCCTCCACCCCATGCCTGGCCCAGTCCTGAGGCTGGGGCCACCTGGAGACAGGGATGGCACAGTTGGGCCTGTGACCTTGAAGCTTCCCTCCACCCTGCCCTACCACTGCTCAGAAGCCTGGCCCCTGCCCCAGTCCCCTCCCTACCCCTGCTGGCCACCACCGGAAGCCCCCGTGCAATCCTTCCGCTCCAGCAGGCCACACTGTCCTGACAGCCCTGCCCACCGCATCCTCTGCCCTCTGTATCCTCTGCCCTCGCATGACCTCCTGCAGGAAGGCGGAAACAGCCGCTCCTTGGGCCGCACTGCGAGGTGCATGCCCACCTTGTATGGATGCCAGGCATGGTGGGAGAACCCTGCTGTCTCTCCAGTGGCTCCGTTTGGGTTAGAACGTTCTTTGCTGTGGGCCCTTCCTGGGTGTCAAGCAGCATCCCTGGCCACTCCTTCGTACATTCCGGCACAGGAGGCCCTCTCCAGTGGCAAGGATGGCCAAAAATATTTCCAGGAATGTACTGCCAAACGTTTCCCCAGGGACCAGAATCACCTCTGGTTAGACCCACCGGGCAGCCCCAACAGACCAGGGTGCGAAGAGACCCAGGCTACAGAGAGAGGGCCGCAGAGGCTGTGCGGGCAGCAGCCACAGCTCTGCAGCCCCCACCCTGTCCCAGCCTCACCTACCCACCCCCTCCTTCTCCCTCCCACCGAGCCGGGCCCTTGAGCTACCCGACCCTCCGACCCTCGAACTAAACTCCAATGTTGGCAGAGCCTCCCAAGGAAGGAAGGAGGAGAACAAAGGCTGAGGGGCCTCTGTCCCCTCCCGGCTTCCTACCTCCCTGGCTGCAAGGACGCAGGCAGGGAAGGACTGACTGACAGGGAAGCCCAGGGCTGGCACCAGGTGACTCACGTGGGCCTCCCAGCAGCTTCTCCTTCTGTAATGCACTTTGGGCCACTTCTCTTTTGCTCCCTCACCTTCTGTGGCTCCCTATTGCTTCCCACGGCACTCTGAGCCTGAACTTGAGGCTCCTGTTCACTGTTCCAGCCTCATCTCCATGGTGGCTCTGCCCACATCCCTGCCTAAGCACTCAACCTCTCCAGACCCCGACAGTCCCACCGCCTAGCTCCCCACCCACCTCCACCTGCCCAAAGCTGAAGCCCCAGGGGAGGTATCACTGTCTTTTTTAGAAGGCTTTCCAGAAGCCTCCTTTCCCCAGCACCCGGCTCACGGTGGATTTTCCTTCAAGGGTTAGCACCTTGAGGCCTGACCCATCTTCCAACCCCTACCACCCTCTGCCTTCCCCAGAAATATCTGGGTGCCTGTTGAATTCTTTCCATGAGACTGTGAGCTCCCCAGAGCCAAAGGCTGTATCCGAGGCCCCATCTAAATTCCCGCATGCCAAGCACAGCCTGTGTGCAGAGGCTTAGGCACGTTGTGGGTGGGTGGGCAAAATGGGCAGGAGGATGGATGGACTGTCAGACAGGTAGCTGGATGAGTGAGGTGGACCTGAGCCCAGAACTGATGCTCAGGTACCAAGGTGGCAGCTCACCTCTTTGCAGCTCTGTCATTCCTGGCATGTAACCCCCATACCAGAGCAGCCTGGATTATCCCCTGATGCCATATCTACCCCACTCTTGACAGAGTGAAGGAAGCAACACGTCCATTTTGCAAAGGTACAGTGTGAATCAGGGCGAGACCCTTCACTCAGTAGGCAGAAGCCCTCTGAGCTGAGACTCTGACCCAGCCTGGAGCCCCTCCCACTGCTCCTGGGATCCAGTCCCCTTGACATGGTGTGGGGTTATGACTGGGGCAGGGGATCATGCCCAGAGCCTGCCAGGCCCCCACACAGCCGGCCCACCTCCTGCTCACCCACACAAGCTTGCCATTCTTAGGAACACAAAGGCCAGCTGGGGCAGGGTGGCTCTGGTATCTCCCTGGTGGGTGTCTGGCCTCTGCTGGATGTCAGTTAAGTGGATCCTGGTGGTCCAGCTCTGCTACTGGGGGCTGCAAATCAGATTAGGTCCAGGCAGCCCCACAGCCCAGCTGGCCCCAGGGCAGAGTCACCAGAAGAGGCTCAGCTGTCAGGCCTGGGCCTCTGCCCTGGGCCTCTGCCCTCCCCGTGTGGACAAATCCTGGCCCCACAGCAGGAACTCTCCCCGACTGTGGGGTCTGGGCTTGCTTCCTCTCCTCTTCAAACCCCTGGACTGTCTATGAGACCAAGGGTTTGAGTGAGACTTTTGAGGCCCACATGCAGGGCGGGCCCACAGCCTGCTGTCACAGGCACTTGTCTCCACCAAATCCTTTGCCAGCTCAGAGGTCAGCAGGCAGCTCTGTGTACCTTCTACCCCAAGACCCATGTTCCCCAAGGCTGAGTGTTTGGGGACAGAAACAAGGGAATGTGGGGCTGGGGTTGTGGCTCAGTGGCAGAGTACTTGCCTAGAATGTGTGAGGCACTGGGTTCAATCCTCAGCACCACATAAAAATTAATAAAAATAAAATAAAAGAACCAGGCACACTGGCGCTCGCTGTAATCCCAGCACTTTGGGAGGCTGAGACAGGAGAATCGCGAGTTCAAAGCCAACCTCAGCAATGGCGAGGTGCTAAGCAACTCAGTGAGACCCTGTCTCTACATAAAACACAAAATAGGGCTGGGGATGTGGCTCAGTGGTCTAGTGCCCCTGAGTTCAATCTCCAGTACCAAAAAAATATAAAATAAAATAAAATAAAGGTATGGTGTCCATCTACAACTAAAAAAGAAGAAAAAGCAGCAACAGCAACAGCAGCAGCAAAGGGAATGCTCTGTCTAGCCTAGAGCGGGTCTTCGGATCCTCCCACCCCTTCTTTCCACCCTTCTTTTCCACGCATGTTCGTCAAGTAGCTCGTGGGAGCCAAGCTGGGTTCAGACATTGAACATGGCTGTGAGCAACATGGTTTCTGCTCTCACGTAGCTGACATCTGGCACCTTCCCAGCCATCCACATGCCTCTTTCTGGCTGTCTGTTCATCTACCCATCCAGCTATCCCATTCATCCTCTCCTCTACCCATCCATTCATCCATCTGTGTCCATCCATCCTTCCATCCATCCACTCATCTGTCTATCCATCCAGCCACCCTTCAACACACTCATTTGTTTGGCTAGTATTTACTGAGCACCTACTTTGTGCCAAGGCCTGACAAGGAGTAAGATGTGCCTGTGCCCTCAAGGAGACAGATGGATAAAAGGATAGTTACAGCTTCACATGGTCAGTACCAGGATGAGGAGGTTGGGGAGGATTTCCTGGGAGAGGCAGTGCTTAGCTCCTTTACCTAGACTTGCCCAGCCACCCAGCCCAAGTTGGTTGGGCTCTACGATGCCTGGCCACTCTGTTCATGCCAGGGTCCAGGGTTGAAGCCCAAGTGTCAGGCCACCAGTGGAAAGGTGGTCACTTTCTGCCTACAGAGCCAGTTTGGGTGGGCAGGGCAGGAAGGTGCCACCCATGTCTCTATTATAGAATGGAGTAAAATCCTGAGGCTCACAGTGAGATGAGAAGTGTCCCAAGACCACACAATGTGTGGGCAGTGGTGAAGGGTGCTGGGCAGAGTGGGCAGGCAGGGCTGGGACGAGGTGGGTGCTCTATTCACAGCTGGAGGCTGCCACTCTCCCCTTGGGATAGGGCCCACCCCACCCAAAACCATGGGAATCAGTTATGCCCTGTGCCCTCACCACCTGCCCAGGGAGCTAGCCCTCAACCCCCCTCCTGCCAGCAGCAACCGCTCACTCAGAAGTGTCTGGGCTGGGGGTCCCTGAGCCATCTTGGATGCCATTGCCACTTGGGGAGCCTACAGGCTCCAGACATTCTCTCCAGCACTGGGACAGGTATTTTTGCATCTTCTTGACAGATCGGGAGAGACTGCGTGCCTAGCCTCGCCTTCCTGCCACGGCCTTGCTGTAAGGTTGAGGGATGCTGCCTTCCCTCTCTGGGCTCTGCCAGTTCCTGGGCCATGCAGCAGAGCCACCAGACACAGTGCAATGATGGGCTGTCTCAGATGACTTCCTACTGAGTTAATGGGTCACCCATTACATCTGCACAGATCTTTCCAGGACCCTAAGGGGGGGCTGGCCGGTAGCAGCCCAAGACACCACCTGGGGAAGGCAGGCAAATGGCAGGCAGGATGCCATCCCCTCCAGAGGCCTGTCGGGGGCAAGGACAGAACCAGGCCATGTCTCCCAGGACTTGGCAAGACTGATTCCAACAGGAGACGCCCATGTGCTGCTGAGCCTGTGGAGGTGGAGCCTGAACTCAATAAGGATACAAAACTGCCCTTGAGCCTAATGTGGGGACTGGGGGCCCTTAGGACAGCTGCCAGCCTAGTATAGCCTTCCCTGGTTATGTGAGTCTATCAACTCTCCACCCAACCTCAATAGACAGGTGTTGTAGTCATTCAGGCATCCAGCTGTCCAGCAGCCACAGCTGGGGGTGGCAGAGGGATTGTCCCAGGAAGCACAGAAACCCAAGTGCCTAGGAGGGCTGGGCTGCCACTCCCCAGGAGCAAACTAGGAGCACCTTAAAAAATGGATGATATTGCTGGGTACAGTGGTACACGCCTGTAATCCCAGCAACTTGGGAGGCTGAGGCAGGAGGATCGCAAGTTCAAAGCCAGACTCAGCAAAAAGCAAGGTGCTAAGCAAGTCAATGCGACTCTTGTCTCTAAAGAAAATATAAAATCGGGCTGGGGATGTGGCTCAGTGGTCGAATATCCCTGAGTTCAATCCCCGGTACCACAAAAATAAAATAAAGGTATTGTGTCCCCTCCCCAGCTCCCTGGGCTGAGCGCATGGCATCCCCTATCCCATTCCCCTACAGGGGCAGTTTGTTCCAGTGAGTCCCTAAAGGGAGCCTTGGAGTCTGGGGAAAGGGAATGCCTCTGGCTGGAATTGGTCCTGGGGAAGGGGCAGAGGTGGCTCGCTGGCCACCCCCTTCAGATTTCAGACCTCAAGGAGTCACCACGAAATTCCATTCTTCTGACAGCAAAGAAATTGAATCACTCTTGCCAAAGCCTGCAGCCCCCACAAGAATGCTGTCAGGCTTTGTCCTGCTGTTCGCAGACAAGCAGCCATAGCCCTAGTCCCCTACCACCCCTAAAGCTGACTGTAGGGAACCACAGGAAGCCCCAGCTCTAGGCATGTGAACCCACCAGGCTGGGCCCATCCCTTCTGCACAGTTGTGCCCTTTGCACAATGTGGCAGTCTTTCTCTGAATCTCAGCTTGCTTTCTGTACAATGGGCACATGGCTCCTACTGACTGGTGTAGAGGCAACCTGTGCCACAGTAGCCAAGGTGAGCCTGGAACATGAGGACTTGGGGAGCTCTGGGACTTGAGGGAATCCCAATCCCGGGGCTTGCAGGACTTGGTCAGGTGGGTGTGAGGAGGCATGGCTGCTCCTTCTCTTGCTGCTGGCAGAACACTCAGCATCTAGTTGGAACCCATTGACTACCCTTGCCCTTAACCTGAATTCCAAGGTACAGGGCACAGTGCATGCTAAGATGTGAGGGTCTGGAATGCTAGGGTTGTTGGGGACTGAGGAAGGTTGTAGGGAGCAGAAAGAAAATGGGCTGGGACTATCACAGGTGTGTGGATACCAGGCCAAGACTTCAACTGACAGGCAGCGGGAGCCATGGATGAAGATTTTCATCTTCGTGTGTGTGTGTGTGTGTGTGTGTGTGTGTGTGTGTGTGTGAGAGAGAGAGATGGTTCCAATTAGAGCTGCCTGGTTGCTGCGTGGAGAATAAATAGAGCACATAGGCCAGGGACAGGGGACCACAGGGATGCAGGATGTCAGATGGTACAGGGGAGAGATGCTTGGGTGGAGGTTAGGCCTCCACATAGTTGTGAGGCAGGCAGACAGGGGTTAGGGGTGGAGGTGAAGAACTCAGGGGCAGAAACCCAGAGATTGGGGCTGGGCTGGTCTGTTTGGTGGCAGCCCACCCAGCCTCTAGGGAGGTCCTTTCCTTCTTGCCCATTCCCAAGCTTCTGCAGCTGCCAGGAGACTCTGGGGTTGGGCTCTGCCTGATGGGGGTGGGGTTTATGGCAGGAGGTGACGCCATGGGAGACTTGTCACTTGGGCACAGCCAACACCATCTGCTCGGGCATCTGCCTACCCGAGGTGGTGCCTGCTAATTACCTGGGGACGGCAGGAAGAGGCCTGGGAACCACCATCCCCCTCCCGCCCCACCACAGAGGGCCCCAAGTCCTTAGAGCAAATGGGCTACAGTCCGCTCTGCGGGGTTGAGCAGCCTCGTGTCAGCCGTCTATTCAATAAAACTTGGTAGGGTCGTGCCATGCGCTAGTACTTGTTCCAGCCTGGAATTTCAGGAGTTCCCTGCTATCTTGCCTTGAGGTTGACATTCAAGGAGAGGGGCCACAAGGGGGTATGGAAATAACTAAAAATGTCATTTCAGACCCAGTATACATGCTGTGGACACAAACCGGCAGAATGAGCAGCAACCTAGCTCTGGTGGTCCTGGTGCGCGCAGAGGGCCTCTTAGGAGGCGACCAGGCGCAACCAAGCGGAGAGCCGTCTCCGGCTGCTGCCGGAAGATGATGCAGGCAGGGGCTCGAACCCTGCTCCAGCTCCCAGGGGATCCTAGGCCACTTCCGGGCCCCTAGCCCCTCACCGTCGCTTCAAGCACGCATTCCTGCCGCCCCCGCTCGTGCAGGGGGCGGACCCAGACCCGTGGGAAGGGCCAGGGGTGAAGGCCGTGTGCCGGGGAAGCGGGGCGGGAAGGGCGCACAGCTGGGTCACATCTGGCGCGAGCACGAAGCGACCAAATGGGACAGACGGCGGCCTTTCATCGTGAGGAAAAGGCGGCTTTAGTTTCTCTTCGCCACGGGGCGCCTGAGAATTTCGGGGACCAACCCACCCCATGTAGGGCAAGAACTCCAGGAAATTACGGGGGGTGGGGTGGCGGATTTGATACGGGTGCTTTCTCGTTGGAACCTCGCGTCCCCACCTGGGGCACAGGTGGCTAAGCTCCGGCTTGGTGTCAGTAACGGCGACCCGGTGCCGCCACAGTTAGCTCGGCCGGCACCGTCCCAAGGGGAGGAAGCAGGGCTCCGAAAGGGGAAGTGCACCGCGAGGAAGTAAGAAGTCCCTGGGGGGAGTCTGAGCTGGGACTCTTGTCCCTGCACCCTGGCCGCCACCAAGAACATGCACCTCCGCGCGGGGACGCAGGGGTGCAGCGAGCGCGGGGCAGCCCGCGTGCCCCTTCCGGGGATCCGGCCCCCGGCGGCCCCTAGCCCCATGCCCTCAGCAGCCCGCCGGGCAACCCAGAGGGGCGTGCTTGCACGTGCGCAAGGGGGCGGGGCCGCGACGCCCGCCGGGCCGTTCCCAGCCCCCTGCGGCGAGCCCACGTGGGCGCAGCCAGGCGGGGGAGGGGGTGGGGGTGAGTAGTGTCCCTCGAGGCCCCGCCCCAAGGCCCAAGCCACTGAGCGAGCGGGGGCGGGGCCGAGCGGGGAGGTTAAGAGCGCCCGGCGCCGGTGCCTAGTAGCTCTACGGCGCTGCCGGATCGACGTCGGCGGGGGCACGGGAGGGCGCATAACGCGGCCCCCCACCATGCTCAAGCGCTGTGGCCGGCGCCTGCTGCTGGCGCTGGCGGGTGCGCTGCTTGCCTGCCTCCTGGTGCTCACCGCCGACCCACCGCCGTCCCCAGTGCCTGCCGAGCGCGGCCGGCGCGCACTGCGCAGTTTGGCGGGACCCGCGGGGGCGGCCCCAGTGCCTGGGCTGGGGGCGGCGGCGGCTCCTGCAGCGCTCGCCCGCGAGGTGCACAGCCTGTCGGAGTACTTCAGCCTGTTGACCCGCGCGCGCAGAGACGCGGGTCCGTTGCCCGGGGGCGTACCCCGCCCGGCCGACGGCCACGCACGGCCCCTGGCCGAGCCGTTGGCGCCCCGCGACGTCTTCATCGCGGTGAAGACCACTAGGAAGTTTCACCGCGCGCGCCTGGACCTGCTGCTGGAGACGTGGATTTCTCGCCACAAGGAGATGGTGAGCCCCAGCGGCCTGATGGGGCAGGGTCGCCGTCCCTGCAACTGGTAACCGTGTCCGATTGGGGTCAGGCTGCATCCCTGCCCTGGATGGCTGCACCACCCGACAGCAGCCTCCAGTGCTTGGGAATCAGTTCCCTCTGATGCTTGCCCCGCAAACGCCGAATTAATTTGGTGTTGATTGCTCCTAAACGTCCCGAAGCAGATTCTTCTCAGGCCTTAGAGGGTCATCCACCCTGGACTGGGACCACTCCCCGGAGGAAGGCGCTAACTTTGGCGGTGAAGAGAAAGCATACGATTCCTGGGCACAGGACCAGGCCACTTCTCATCCCAGTTTGCTACATGTAGGGTCCAATCCCCGGTGGTTGGGAGACTTGGGAGTGCATCTCAGACGGGAGTCCTGGGTTTGGGAGTCTGTCTGTGCGGGAGGCCCTGAGGCCTGGAATCTTGGGCTTAGTTCCCCCAACTGGGCATGGACTCCTTCACATCATAAAGACACACCCCACTTTGAAAACGTCCCCGGAGGCTACTGCAGGACCGTTGGGTTGGGTGGGGAAGGGGCCGAGTGTGGGCCCTGAGGGGAATGTAGGGGAACATGCCCAACTGGGGCAGCTCAGGGATGTGTGATGTGAAGGTGGGTGCTCAGAGAAGACCCCATGTCCCTTCCTCCCTGTTCAAGTCCTAGAGACGCAGGGCATTCTGGTTTGGCTGAGCACTCTTTTGGGTAGAGTGGAGTTGGGGGGAGGGCCCTGGTAAGCTCCTGGGACTAGGAGGCAGGGTCCTATCTGGTCTTGGCTGGGGAGGGGTCCTGGGAACCCCATGGCAGCCTCCTGGGAATCAGGCGTCCCTTTCCCAGGGGCTCAGCAGGCTGGCGGGAGGGAGCAGCGGGGGCCATGGGTTTTGTTTAGCGGCTGGGCCGTTAGGATTCCCAGCGCCGGGCGGCTCGCAGGCCGGCCCCATGGGCAAGGTAACAAAGCCCCTTTCTCCAGCCGAGAAAGGCGTCGGGCCTCTTGTGTGCAGCTATGCGCTCCATGGGAACCGCACGCTGGCCACTCAGGTTGCCTGGCGATGAGGGGGCCTATGCCCCCCCCATCTCTGACTGACAGCCCTCGTGGGGCACCATCTCTGAGCCAGGCGCATCCCCCCCAGCACTTGGCTTTCCTGCTGTGTGACCTTGGGCATCATTCAACCCCCTCTGGGCTGCCACCAAGTCTGAGTACCTCTCACGTTGGAATTTGGGGCTTTCTCTAGCAGAGGGGACATAGTCAGAGAGTCTTAGGTACAGGTCTCATATGGGCTGGGTAATTTTGGGCAAGACCTTGGTCTCCATCTCTGAAACGTATAGGCAATGTTGCAAAGGAGAACTGGCCAAAACTGGAGGCATGGGTGAGCCCCTAGGCACTCAAAGTTGGAGCCCATCTCTCCAGTGGTCCCTGAGGCCCCTGTTGAAGGATCCCTTCACCCAGGCGAGGCTGGGTCTGTGCAGAGTCGGCTCCTGTGCACACCGCAAGCACAGCCCCTTTTGTGGTATGTTGTGGTCGGGGGTCCTTGGAACTTGCCACAAAGGGCCCACTTCCCCAGCCTGGGCAGGATGACTCAGACCCTTCTGATAGAGGGACACAGAGAGGCTGTGTGAGCTGAGTGGCATCTGCCCACACGGGGGTGGGGGGGGGAGGCTTCCTGGAGGAGGTGCCATTTTAACCAGTGTGAGTCAAAATTGCCCAGGTAGAGAAACTTGGGCATTGCCATTGCAGGCATAGACTGTTCAAGAAACAATCAGCCACCAGAGAGGTGGGGTGGGGGTGCTGGCCAGCAAGGGCCCTGCACTGATGGGCCCTGAAGTTGGGGTGAGGAGCCTGGCCTCTGGCCCGCCCAGTCTTCCCCCACCCTTCCAGGAGCGCCAGGCTGCAGCGGCTGCCACCACCCGGCCACAATGGTTGGGGGAGAACTTGGCATCCTGTGTTTCTTTGAATCGCGGCTCCAGGCTCCAGGAACAATGCCGCTTCCTGTGGGTGTCTTCCCCCCTGCCCCTTGCCTGCCCTGGTCCAGCCCTGCTGCCCTCACTGCCCCATCTTCCTCCTTCGGGGAATTTGGGGGTCCTCTGGGGGTTCAGGTCCTTGGAAGGCAGGGTCTGGGCTGGTCTAGCACCACTTCTGCCCCTGGGTATGAACACAGGCCGGTGCTTGCATCTGTCTGGCCTCAATCTCCCCAATTGTACGTGTGGTGGTGCCTGTGCCCACCTCCCAGGGCCTTTAGAGAAAGGAAAAGACAGGCGGTCCCCAGCACTTGGCTCCTCACAGGTGAGCTGTTGCACCCATTTTACAGAGAAGGAAACCAAGTCTGAGCAGCAGGTGAGGCCTGTTGCAGCTCCTGCCATCTCCTCTCCTGTTGCTCTGCTGGGAATACAGGAGGCTTGGCACCCCCACACCTTACAGTCCTGCTCCTTGAGGGCAGTACTCCTGGAGGCTGCCCCGCTCCTGAGCTGAACAAAGGTGACTTTAATCTCTGTAGCCTTGGGCTGGGTTTTTAGAACACCACCGAAGCGCGGGAGAACAGGCCTCGCTTGATCTCATTAAGAAAGCATTTTGCTTTTAATCCAGCGGCACAGCGAGCGTCTGCAGGGGCTGGCCCTCTCCACCTCCCACGGCATTCCTGGACTGAGATGCTAGGGCGCGGGTGGGGGGCTGAGTGCGAGTCGGTGCGTGCGGGCTGCCCCGGGTGTCTGCCAGGCTCCAAAAGGAGGGGGTGCATGCAAGCAGCAGGTATAGACTGCACCTACGTTTACCGTAGCTCTGGGCCCATGATCTGCAGCTTGGGGCCTCACTCAAGCATGTGTCTGGGCCTGGGGTCAGGCCCTGCCAGGGGCTGGGGCTGCCCAGGTGAGCTGTGCAGCCCTCCTGGCTTGAGGGGTCCCCGGGCTGCTGTACCGTGCTCCAGGCCTGTACACACCGGACCTGTTGGTACACCACAGGAAACAGCTCTGGGTGTGTGTGCGGGGTCCCTGCTGTTTGCTCCAGGCTTGCACTCAACCGTGCCAGGGTGCGGCGGGTGGCACGCGCTGGGCGGGCCGGCAGAGGAGGGAACATTCCTCCCCGTGTGCCGACCGGCCCAGGCGGGCGCCGGCAGCTCCAGGCCCCGCCTAACGGCCCCCTCTTCTTCCTCAAAGCAATCCTGGCAGCGGGTGGCCCTGTGCCGGCACAGGTGGAGTCTTGCTATGGCACAGGCAAGGTCCTTTGAGTCCTTTCTTGCCTGAGTAGCAGGAAAGGTGCCAAGTGCCGGGCTGCATGGGCACCGGGGGTATGAGCCGTTTCCTGCCAGCACCCCACTCACTGTCCGTGATTTTAGAACCTGGGCGGTTGCTTGGGCTCAGAGGGTAACCTGCTCAGCTGGTCACACAGCAGGGGGCTGGCTTCAAGGCCCAGTCCTGAGGGCTGGCTTGCTGGTGGCCACACCCCTGCCTGGGACCTCTTGCCCAGCCCGGCCCAGTTAACCAGGCCAGCTGTATGGTAATGACAGTGCGGCCACTCCTGCTTAACTTGGCCGAGTTAAGGCCGGCCCTGCGCCCCTCGCCACTCAGCCCAGGACAAAGCTGGCTGACGATGTCTGGTGATTCATCCTCCCTCCGGGCCCTTTGTCTGCCAGGGCTTGGCAGCCGCCCAGCGGAGGCCTTTGTCCCCAACCCAAGTGACTGAGACTTGGCTTCCCAAAGCCGACCTCCTCCGCCTGTCCCTCCCACCCCTCAAAGTCATCAGGCCGGGCCCTGTGTCAATAAGGGTGTGTGCCTGGGCCAGGTGCACCGAGCAGAGCTCGCTGGGAGCCGGGTACCTGGCGGTGGGTGGGGCGCCCACCTGGCTCGTGCCTCACAGCTGCCTAGGTGACCTTGGGCCCAGCTGTCAAGGTTGGCTGTGAGGCCCCAGCCCAACTGCACCCAAATGAGTGGAAAGGGGTGTCCTGATCTGCTGCCGCAGAACCCCAGGGTGCCCAGGCCTGCCTCTGCGGCCCAGTAGGGATGCAGAGCTGCGGGCTCACGGTTGTGTCTTTACTTCCAGACATTCATCTTCACCGATGGGGAGGACGAAGTACTGGCCAGGCACACGGGTGAGCTCTGGGCTGGGGAGGGAGGAGCCAGCCTCCATCCCAGCAAGCCTTTCCCCTGCCCGCTTCCTCCCCCACCCCGGGGGCAGAGAGGTCGCAGCCTTCAGGGCTGGGAGGGCAGTTTACTCAACGGGCTTGCTCAAAGCTCCGCCCCACTACTCCAGTGCCCCCTAATTCTCATGCAAATGAGGCCCTTTCAGCCCCCGGGGTCCTTTTGAGCCAAGCGAGCAGCAGCAGGTGGCGGGTACTGGGAAAAACCTGGCTGAATGGGCAGGGGCGGGGCGCTGGGTGGGGGCTGGGCTGAGAGAGGGGCTGCAGCCCCCCCAGGTCCGCTCACAGCCCTCCCCGCCCACAGGCAACGTGGTCAACACCAACTGCTCAGCAGCCCACAGCCGCCAGGCCCTGTCCTGCAAGATGGCCGTGGAGTATGACAGCTTCATCGAGTCCGGGAGGAAGTGAGTTGGGCGCAGGAGCCCCTCCACACCCGTGCCCTGGCAGTGCCCACCCTGGCGTGCCCCTGATGGCCCTGCCTTGCCCTCAGGTGGTTCTGCCATGTGGATGATGATAACTATGTCAACCTGCGGGCCCTGCTGAGGCTGCTGGCCAGCTACCTGCACACCCAGGATATCTACATTGGCAAGCCCAGCCTGGACCGGCCCATCCAGGCCACAGAGCGGGTCAGCGAGAACAAGGTGGTGAGTGTCCCCCTCTCCACTGTCCCACATCTCACACACCACACACCAGGAGGGCGGGGGGGGGTGCTAAAGATGGTTCTGCAGCCTGGGGGACCCCACCCCAATCTCATAACGTCTCCCCTCCACCCAGCGTCCTGTGCACTTCTGGTTTGCCACTGGTGGGGCTGGCTTCTGCATTAGCCGTGGGCTGGCCCTGAAGATGAGCCCGTGGGCCAGGTAAGCACTCTGCACCGGTGACTCCACCAAGTTGTTCTGGGTCCTAAGGTCCCCTGCTGTGAGGCCTGACTTGGTTCCCAGCAGTGGGGGGCTTTCCCAGCACCGCCTTCTTCCTGCCTCCCCTCCCTTCTCCCTGGGTAACATGGCAGGTGCATTTAAGTCTTTCCCCCCACACCTGTCCACACTGCTCTGTCCACACTGCTCGGAGCAGGCACCATGGGGCAGGACCCTTCCAGTGCCGGAACCCCTCCCAGTCAGAGCCACTGAGCAGCAGTGCCGGTGTGTGGCACATGCAGGCTTCACCTGCTTTCGGGGCCCAGCCCCCACCCCTGCTCACTCTTTCCCTCCCGCAGTGGCGGCCACTTCATGAGCACGGCTGAGCGGATCCGGCTGCCGGACGACTGTACCATCGGCTACATCGTGGAGGCCCTGCTGGGCGTGCCCCTCGTCCGCAGCGGGCTCTTCCACTCTCACCTGGAGAACCTTCAGCAGGTGCCTGCCTCTGAGCTCCGTGAGCAGGTGCGCTGTCCCCTGGGGCCTGGCCTGGACTGGTTGAGCACAAGGAGGGATGAGCAGACAGGGGGAAGGTACAGATGATAGAAAGGGAAGAACAGGGCAGAGTCATCGTTTTAAATCAGCTGCCCTGGGGCACGAGATGCCCCCACAAGCATGAACCCCAGGCTGTGTATATGAGGGGATATATCTCTGTGCCTTCTGGGTCTTTGCTCAGATCAGTAGGTATTTTCTGATTTATGGCTGTGGCCCGCTTGGACTTTACTCCTGGGGTGTGCAGAGCAGGCATCGCTGGCCCCAGGGAGGTAATAGGAAGGGCAGGCGGGGTTGTCTCTTTGTCCAGAGCCTAGGGACACCAGGGCCCTTCCAGCATGACTGTCTCTCCCCCCATAGGTGACTCTGAGCTATGGCATGTTTGAAAACAAGAGGAATGCCGTCCATGTGAAGGGACCTTTTTCAGTGGAGGCCGATCCATCCAGGTGGGCTTGCAGGGGGTGCGGGGGGCGGGGAGCTGACAAACCTGGAGCTGGGTGTCTCTAAGCAGTGTGACTGGTAGAGGTGCCCTGGAGTTCCACCTTCTCAGGGTGGAGTAGACCCTCCGCTGCTGGGTGTGCGAGGCCTGCTTGGCACCCCCACCCCACACAGACCAGTCCTCTACTCTGTCCCCACAGGTTCCGCTCCATCCACTGCCACCTGTACCCGGACACACCCTGGTGTCCCCACACTGCCATCTTCTAGCAGCCATGGCTGAGACCTCATCCCTGGGTGCCCCTGGCATCCAAAGGGCCCAGGGACCCCTGTTGTGCTGCCCTGTCCGTGGCATTTGATCGTTGTGCCTGTGTGTGTTGCGTGCCTGCCTGCGCAGTAGACTGCTGGGCAGTCCTGCTCTGCAGGGAGCTGGCAGAAGTGCCTCTTGGCTGCCTTTCCTTAGGGGGAAAGTGTCACTTGGGACAGTCCTGTTGCGTGTTTCTTGGATCTCTGTAGCACTGCGGCTCCTCTGCAAGGTGATGCCGGTGCCTCTTCTGCTGAGCACAGACCTTGTGCAGGGGTTGCCAGCACCCTGGAATTGTAGCCCCTGCCCAGAGCCCCCAGGACAACTGAGCCATGCTCAGTGCAAGAGTAGCTGTTTTTGGGGAGAGGCCCATGCCCTCTCTTCTGATGACCTCTGACCTGGGCACCATGGCTCAGAGGAACAGCAGCTGCTGTTCAGAGAGCCCAGTGACTGTTCAGCTGATGAACAGTGCTCCCTTTCCAGCCCTCCTGGGTTGGGGGTCCTCCTGGCCCCCTTGAGGTCCTGCCTTTGTCTCCCCATGATTGGGAGGGTCAGAGCATTTTATCTCCTCTCCAAAGTAGAGAGAATGTCGCCCACAGTGGGTGTGTCTGTAAATATTGTGACAGTATTTTTTTACTGTGCTCTTTTTCGAAAGGGGGTGGGTGAAAAGCGGTCTTTTTTTTGTTTTGTTTTGAGGGGTGGGTGGGGAAGGGCCTTATTTTATCTTTTCTGTGGATCAGAAAAAGCAGAAGCCAAACTTGGGAACTCCTTCATTTGTAAAGCTGACCTAGGAATGTCTAAGCGCTATGTATTATTGCCTTCCAGTATCTGGAATCCCCCACCCTGTCCCTGCCCACCAGGCCCAGGGACTCACCTGGTCCTGGGTGTGTTTTTTATTCTCTTTGCGAAGACATAGAAAGGCGGATGATAAGGGAAAAGCTCTCAGGGAACTGAAGTGTTGTTGCTATGGTGACGTCTTTTTGCTGTCAATAAAGGTGCTTTTTGCAGCAGCTTGGGATCCTGGCCCTGCCTGGGAGTTAGGCCTGAGTCCTTGGCTCCTGGGGGCGCTCAGGGGGCATCAGGTCAGGGGAGGGTAGGCCTGGCCTGCTGCACAATGGTTGGGTAGGTAGAAGACTCTACACACCAACTATTTTGGAAGGAAACTTAGGATTGAAATAGTGACTGGCTGGGACCAGAGAGGTGCTGCCAGCCTAGTGTAGGGTGGTTGATGGCGGGTGGGCACTGTGCTTCCTGGAGGGACTTGTCAGAGCTGCGGGGGACTACAGCAGCCAGCCAGGGGAGCAGCTCTGAGGCCCTGGACCCTCAGCCTGTGCTGGCCTGACCCAGGAGGAGCTCAGTCGTCCCTGCAGGAGGGATGATGTTGTGGCCAGGCCTTGGACCTCACCCATCCTCGTCCCTGCCTCAAGCCCAGAGTCCCATTCTTTCCATGAGGAAACAGGCTCTGAGCAGGTGATGTCCAAGGCCAGACAGTCAGGTGCGGGGTAGGATGCTGGACCCCCACCCACTGCCAACCGTCCCCTGTCCAGGGAAGCTTGGAGGCTGCTCCAATGGCACATTGCCTCCTGGGGCTGCTTCCTAGGCTGAGCTTGTGACAACGCCCTCACCCCCACTTCAACAGGTCCCAGGAGCAGGGAAGGATTCAGACCCTTCTCACTTGTAAAGGCTACTCTGCAGTGGCCTTTGTTCCTCAAATCCAGTCTTTGAGGGCTGAGCTGGCGGCCAGCTGAGGAACCCCCGACCCCTTCCTGTGCCTGGGGGCTGCCTCACTTCCTCTTCAGACTGCCCCGTGCCTGCCTCCCTGCCTGGCTTGGCCTGACTGCTGTCCCGTGCAGGTGCTTACTCTGGCCTCCCCTGCCTTACCTGGGGCTCCAGGTCCACCCTTCCTGCTGCTTCTGTGCCACACTCTGAAAGGTATCCCCACCCACGACCCACTAGAGACCCATGCCAAGCCTCCCCCAGGCTCAGCACCTCACATGGGCTGGGCAGCCTCTCCTCAGCCCTTGCTAGTGGCCGCTGCTGCTGACCTGGGACCACTGGCCAGGACCTGACCCTGCCTTGGCCTTGTGCTGCTGAGTCAGCAGAGACCTGGCAGCTGCTTGAGTATGCGCAGAAACTAGGAGGGGGAAAGGAGGGCCCCTAGCCACCTCATGGTCCGACCCCCTCGGAGCACCCCCTGACTCAACAACTGCCATTGTCCCTCAGTACCAGTCATGTTTTCGTGCAATGGAGCAGGGCTCCTCCGGACAAGGAAGCTGGCAATTGTGGGGTGGGGGTGGGGTGTTACAGAGGAGGCTGTGGGCACAGACTGGCCTCCTTCCTTCCTGGGTGAGTCAGAGGCTTGGTGTTTTCTGCCCTGGCCCTCCACGCCGCCTCCTGCAGCCTGTGTGGGCCTTTCCGCAGAGCTGGCAGACACAGGCAAGCTGTGGCCGAGTACAGGCCCTGCTGAGGCAGGTGGAGTCCACTTCAGTGTTGAAGTCATAAGTCGTCATCCCAGCTGGTGCAGATGTCCCCAAACAGCCAGCAGTATGGAGGGGATGCCCTGCTTCTCCACAGGCCTGCCCTCTATCTGGAAAAATGAGGGTGAATGTAGTGCAGAGAAGGGGAGGGGTCCAGGGAAGCACAGCCCAGCAGCCTCCTCTGGGAGACGCTGAGGAGGGAGGTGGCTTCCCTCAGAAGGGGGAGCAGGTCTGGGAGCCGAAGTCGGACTCTCTCCTACAGGTGGTGAACCAGACAGGCCGGAGAGGGAACTCTCCTTTCCCCCAAGTTCCTTGGGGGGACAGCTAAGCCCCACCTACTGGTGGAGCATCACTGCCAAAGGTACACACTGGCTCAGGGTTGGTGGGAATCCTGGCTGGCCCAGCCTGGCACCCTCTTTCCAAGCTGTCAATCATTTGTGGGGCTTTCAAAAATAAAATGCAACCTTCAATGGGGGGTGTGGGTGCAGGGCACCCAGGGAGGATGGCAGGACTCAGCCCCCACCCCCAGCTTCCGCTTTTTCACTCAAGTGCAGAGTGGCCGTGAGCCAGGTCAGGGAGAGGGCTGCCGGGGTGGGGCCCCTCCCCCCTCCTCCCCCCTCCCT
>PVHX01017581.1:0-33937 GCA_004024805.1 Geosciurus inauris | reverse complement strand
TGAATCCCATTATTACATGTAATTATAATGTATCAATAAAAAATAAATCTGAAAAAACAAAGATACAAGAAATTTTGGGGAAAAGAAACTTCCAGGAATGAAATACGTGATCACGTAAGTCAATAGGCGTGTTAAAAATTCTGTTAGAAATAGCTAAAGAGAAAAATAATTAGAATTTGGATCTAAGAAAATTACCCATAATGTGGTGCAGGAAGTTAAAGAAATGAATCACACAAAAGGCAAATTAAGAAAAATAGAGGGACTGGGGTTGTGGCTCAGTGGTAGAACGTTTGCCTCGAATGCGTGAGGCACTGGGTTCAATCCTCAGCACCACATACAAAATACGTAAATAAATAAAATAACGATTTTAAAAAATCTTTAAAAAAAAAGAAAAATAGAGTATACTTGAAATAGATGCTCAGTGAATGGAGGACAGATACAAATCAATGATAAAATGGCACTGAGTCTTTGATGTAAAACATGAATGTTCTATTCAAGAGCCACAACTCTATAGGTTCTAAGCAGAATACAATGTATGTGATACATTATTATAAAATTGTAGAAAACCAAAGAGATGAAACATTTTGAGATCAACCATTAATGAAGAAAAATGGTGAAATAAAAAGCAATGATAATCTACTAACAGACTTTCACCAGTACCATTGAAAGCCATACAGCAGTTGGGAGACAATCATTACCAACATAAAAGACAGTGGTCCATTCCCAAGCTTTTACTTAGAAAAATAAAATTTTAGGTTGTGTTTCTAGAAGAAATTGAATATAAAAGAAAAATGTAAGATACAAAAATTAATGGTGGTACCAAAAAACATAAAAATAAACATATTAACTTTAAAGTATCAAAGATATTTAAAGTATCAAAGTCAAGTTGCTACCTAAATCCTGGAAATTATAAGCAAAATGGAAATTAAAAATAAGACTGAATATACTTTAAGCAGTCTTAGTCTCTTGTGTTATTTAGAAAGAAGATAAAAATATTAACTTTAGACTGTATTAATCAAATATATTCATCTTAAAGTTATAAATGACAGAATAAATGGCAGTAATTTTATTTCACAACCATAAGGGAATATTTTAATACACTTTTCTCAGTAATTTGTAGACCAAAGATACCAAAAAATTACAGAACGTGGAAGTTTTGAGCAATACCATTTAAAACTTGATCTATTGGATACACCTACAGAAATCTACTCAGCCTTCCAGAAGTGTCTATTTATTTCCAGTATAGAAAGAACATATACAAATATCCAACAAAAAGTTTCACAAACCAGAACACAATAAACATCAAGGAATAAATTTTATGTAGGTAAGTTCTCAGATAATATTGAAATAAAATTAATAATTGATAATCAAATTTCCCATTTCATATATTCTAAGGAAATCTAAAAGTGCTTTTAAATAAATCCTGAGCTAAGGAACTCATAGTCTGAAAAGGAGCAAAACAAAAATATGCCATCATTAATACCATGTAGTAATAGTAATTCCATAGATGCTTCAAAAGAGCACATGAAAGTGGTGTGAGGAAAGACTTCCTGAAGGAGTTGATGCATGTATAAAATAGTAAACTGCAAATAGGTGTTGACTAGGTAAGGTGCTTCTGCTGTACTTTTTAATTCATTCTCAAAATTTCAATGCAATTCACACAACATAAAAATCATCAACTTCAAGGGTACAATTCAGTGGTTTTTAGGATATTCACAAAGTTATACAACCACCATGGTTATCTAATTTCAGTGAATACCTTTATCACTCCAAAAGGCAATTCCATACCCTCTATCCCCAGCCCCTGGCAATCACTAATCTATTTTCTATCTCTATGGACATTCACATAAATTCAGGACATTTATATAAATGGAAACATGTGAAATGTGGCATTTTGGTCTGACTTGTTTCATTTAGCATAATGCCTCAAGATTTATCCATGTCATAGCATGTATCAGTACTCATTCCATTTTATTCCTGAATAATATTCCATAGAATGGGTATGGCACATTTTGTTTATCCATTTATCAGTTGATGAACATTTGAGTTGTTTCCATTTGTTGGACATTATGAATAATACTGCTATAAACATTTGTGTACAGTTTTATGTAAACATATTTTCCATTTTCTAGAGTATATATCTAGGAATAAAATTGCTGGGTCATATGCTAGCTCTATGTTTACATTGCCATGGCCAGGTAAAACTCTGTGTGGCATTATGTGCATGCATGGAGTGTGTGTGTGGGAATACTCATAGCACAAAGCAGCAGTGGTCAAAAATAAAAGCAATTACATTAGTATCAGAATACCATGAATAAATGCCCAAAGGTGAACAGCTGTATTTATTTTGTATTGAGAGGAACAGAAGTTAATATTGCTGCATCACAAAATTGCAAAGCAGAGAGTTAAAGGATATAGAGACTTGACAAGAAAAAATGTTCCCACTAGTAACTATGTTACCTTAGTCAAGACAGGTAACATCTTTGAGCTCTGGTTCATTCAGCAGAAAAGTGAGATTAATATATTTTATCCTTCTATCTTCCTAGGATTATGAGAACCAAATGGAAAAGAGATAGCAAAAGTGTTCCTGAGATTTACGATGTGCAATAGCAGAAATCTAGTTATAACATAGGTCTAACAAGGATGATGCCTAGGCCCAATACCATATAGGTAATATAGCTTTAATATTCAATAATGCCATAAATTCATTCTTATGAAGTAAAAATATTGATGCACACCACCCATGTGTGTTCTTCTGATAGTGGATAAACCTCAGAAACAATTATTTATTGATTTATCATGAACTTTACAATCTGGTTAGATATTCTTAGCGTAAAAATTAATATGTACTTTTTTCACAGTGATTTTTGTTTTTCTTTTTTTTGGGGTGGGGGGAGACTGGGGATAAACTCAGGGGCACTCGACCACTGAGCTACATCCCTAGCCCTCATTTTGAATTATTTACAGACAGGGTCTCACTGAGTTGCTGAGGGCCTCACTGTTGCTGAGGCTGGCTTTGAACTTACAATCCTCCTGTCTTAGCCTCCTGAGCTGCTGGGATTACAGTCATATGCCACTGAGCCCAGCTCACAGTGATTTTTTTACCTAAATAATTTCATAATACTTCGTTTAGTGTTACTCTACTAAACAAACCCCATTCTTAGGGCCTAAATATAATAACACTTTATTATTTGATTACATAATAGTCCAAGATGTTTAACAGGAGCAGGAGAGTAGAGGAGTACATGGGGAAACTCTGATCCATTCAGTCATTGGACCCAGGGTATTTCCATCTCCAACAAATGTATTCAAGTTTTCTATGGATAAAAAAAATAATGGAGGACATTTTATGGGTCAGGAGTAGAAGTGATTCACATTAGTTCTGCTCACATTCTTGTTGCCACAACTTAATTACACAACCTCACTCAAAGTTCAGGGAGGTGGAAAAATAGATTTCAGTCATTTTCCCAGAAGGAAAAAGAGAATGATATATACTGGTGAGCACTAGTGTTATCTGCTCTAAGTATTTGATTGATTGATTGATTGATCTAATTCAATCAGTTTTTTGAAAAATACTTTAGTGAATGAACAAGATGGAGACAAAATGGCAATTTGTAATTCATTCAGGACTTGTATCAAATTCTGATTCCTTTATTCCTATGAGATTTTTAGCAAAAGACTACATCTGCCTTTGCCTGTTTCTTTATCAATAAATCTTCATAATAAAATCCACTTCAGAGATCTGTATTGAAGATGAAATGAAATAACACCCAAGAAATCCTCATAGGTACAGACTAGACAATCAATGTAAGTTATTTCTTCATCTTCCTTCTTCACTGTCATCCCAGCCACCATGCCTAAAGCTGCTTGGGGAGTTGAAGAGGAACAAGATAACTTTCATTGTGAAAGATTCATAATCTGACAAGCGTGACAACACAGGTGAGGGTCAGAGCGGGTTGGGTTAAGTGTATCATCTCACATGTGTGTAAACAACATTGATAGCATTAATAGAATTATAAAATCTTGGTCCTTCAAGAGTATTCAGTCTTCTCAATTCCAGATAGGGAAGTAAGTGGTAAAATGTCTTTGCTAAAGTAAATCTAACATTTCTGTAAGACTGTTATGGCTCAGACAAGGTGCTTTGCAGACATTAAACCATTTATCTAAATTATAAAGCTTATAACAGCAGTATGAGAAATATACTATTTTAGCCATTTTTAACTAAATAAGTACACTGAGACTTAGGTTAAAACCAAAAGATGGAGAACATCACTAGGAAAGACAAGATGAGGACCCAGGAAAGAGGCTAAGATAGATGCTGAAGGATAGTGACTCCTACTGAACAAGGTATTTGGAGTCACTAAATCAAATCACATTGGGAAATTTAAAATGTATTAGGTCTAGCATGGGAAAGCTGGGTAAAGTATATATAGAAACCCTTGGTTCTATCTTGAAAGTCTTATGTTAATCTAAAAATAAAAGATAGAATTTTTAAAATAAGTGTGTACCTGCATGGGTGTGTGTGAGAGAAAAAAATATGTATCTGAAGAATACAACAGTGAAAAAGGAAGTAAGGGAATTATAGTATTCTTATTACCATTTGGAGAGTTGATGCAGAAAAACAGGGGTTGTCCAAAGTCACATAGCCAGATAGAAGCAAAAGCTATGCACACTTTAGTACTCCTTTTATAAAATAAAACAAAAGGTCAGCTTGAAAAGTAGGAGAGATCTAAGTGGATAGTATTTAGGACCAAATACAATGTTAGCAAATTTACATTCATTATAGTTTCAGACTGTACAAGTTAAGTCATGAGAAGCAAATGTTTAAAAATGACTGATGCCAACTTTAACAAATTAAGAGTTAAAATATGCTCTTCCTCATAAATACCAACAGGATAATTTACTTCACCATATGCAAATAGTGCTCTGGTTATAATCAGTAACATATTGCATAGTGAATGCTAACCTGTGACTTGGTCCATTAAAATTAATTGGTGAACATGGCTGTATTTTCAGAATGTAATTGCAACATTTATTAATGAAGGCATGAAATGGCCTTCCATGGTTTCATGTCTGCTAATGGGGATTTTATAAAAGCATTGAATAATATTATTTCAGGTTCCAGTGTAGAGCCCTGGCATTGCATTTTAAATTGTTGTTTTCATAATTTCTTGAATTGACATTAGGGATGACATATGTTGAAAAACCCAATGTAAACATGCAACAAAGAAAACATATGTCTATATGCATAATATATATGTACATGAAAAATGTATATGTATGCATGTATAATCTGTAAGTTTAATCTTCCTTTGCTTGACTAGTCACTGAAAATATTAACAATAACATTATATTTATATTATATAGTGGCCATAACATACAGAACTTTCTATGTGTCAGGCACAGTTTTAAGACTTTCAGATGTATCAACTCACAAACTACAGGAAGTATGTGATTTATAAGTAATTAGCTTTTGATGACATCCTCATTCCATGTGCACAAAACCAGAAAATCACCACTTGCCATGGAAAGAAAGTGACTAGTTTCTGCAGGTTCAGTCTTAGAATACAAAATATAGGTAATGGACTTTAGAAACAGACTCATAGACTATTGTGCCCTCATGACAACCCTACCAATCCCTACAAACTCTGCAGTCACACATATCCCCTTTACATATAAATTGGCTTGCCTGACCTCCAAATCTGTCGAAATTTTTCACTTTAGCTCTTTATACTCTGAAGATCTGCCAAAGGAAATCTATTTGTAATAACAAGAATCCTCTTTAACAATGGTACTTTCCCAGTCTAGAATATTCATAAAATGTAAATTAATGGGGTTTAATTCAAAGGGAGGTATTTTTCTTCATACTTGGCAGAATAATTGAGCTAGGATGATGGGAGCTAAGATGCACTTTTTAAAATATACTAATCAAGAAAGACCTCACCATAATGAGACTTCGAAGTTAGTAGACAGCCAACTTTGAATACTGGAGAAATACCATTCCAGGCAGAGAGAATAAGACAGGAGTTGGCCTGATGTACTAAGGGAACAGTAACTATCTACAAGTCCAGTAAGAAGGACTGGGGAAGCAGTGGGGAGAAGAGTAAGAGAACAAGTCATCTCGGGGGAGATGGTCATGGGGTCTTATAAAATACTTATAAAGACTTTTGTTTTTGCTTTGTTTGAGATGGCAAAACCTTGAAGAATTTTGAGCAGTACAATATGGATTTGCTCATGTCTTACAGGATCGCTGTGGCAGTTTTCTTGCAAAGTGTATATACAGAGGCAAGGGTGAAAAGAAGGAAGGCCAGTTGGACCACTACAAGTAATCAGAATCTGATGGGAAATACTGATTGTTTTACCAAAGGACAAGGAGTTCATAGGTGAAGGTAGTTAGGTTTGCTAAAGGATGGGATGTGAGGTGTGAGAGAAAGAATAGTCAACAATAATTTAGCTATGATGATTGGCATGAGAAACTGAAATAATTGAGTTACTATTATCTGAGATGAGGTAGGAGAAGGTAGTTGAGAAAATATCAGGAATCCAGTGTTGCACTGTAGAGCTGGAGATGTCAGATACCAAGCAGAAATGTTTAGAACAGAGTTGAAAATGGAAGCCACAGTAACTTTAAAATTATATGAAATCTTTGAGACTTGCAAGATGGCCAGAAAACCTGGGAAAGTTTTTAATTTTTTCTTACATGCTGTCAATTTGGTGAAACATGGAGCATTTGGGATAGGGGATAATATTTCTGAATAGGCTACTGCTGATGGTCTGGAAGTTTCATTAAGAAACAGAACCCTAAAGGAGACAGCAAGGAAGGGAAGATAGAAGAGCACAAAAGCAAAGCCTCAAACTATTTTTTTTTCTTTTGGCAGTACTAGGGATAGAACCCAGGGCTGCTCTACCACTGAGCTACACCCCAGCTTTTTTTATATTTTATTTTGAGGAAAAGTCTTGCTAAGTTGCTGAGGCTTGCCTTGAGCTTATGATCCTTCTCCCTCAGCCTCCTGAGTCACTGGGATTACAGGTGTGGACCACCATGACCAGCTAAGCTTCATTCTTTTTAAACAGTGCCCTGAAAGAAAAAGAAAAAACTCCCTGTCTTGTATCTCAGCTCTGCACTCATGGACTTCTGCCCCATTCCACCTGCTTTTCAGAATTGATCTAAAGCCATTAATTCAGCTTCTGGAGATCCTCTGTTCCCAAGAACCAGGTTGTTTGTAAAATTATTTCTATGAACAATTCCAAAAGAGGCCCATCTCATTTGGAAATAAAATACTGTTTGATTTTAAAATCAAAATCATCTCTAATTAAATAGTTTGGTTTAAATCTTTAATTGTCTACGCTCCTTCACAATATCCCTTGAAGCTCTTTTCTCATATAGCTGTCATTCATCTCAAAGGGCACCTGGTCACTGTAAACGAGACGATCATGGAGCTTCACCATGGTGTGCCAGTGGTTCAACTCTGTCATTCTCAGCAACTCCGGACTTTCTGAAAATTGAAAGCTCTGCCACTGCTTGATTTTGTAACAATTCAGAGTTCTAACTTAAGCCCTATTGTCTCCAACACTCCTGCTTTTCATTAATGAATTAATTAGAATTTTGTTTAGGGAGAATGTTGTGACATCTCTGGAGATAATTGGAGACATCCTGTGGTGTGGCAGAGCCAGACTTGGGAATGAATCTCTTCTCTGAGATATTTTCAAGTGAAAACAGGAAATTGACATAAGAAAAATAAATGACATATGGAACCTCAGGTGACTGGGGGAAAAGTCTCTGTTGAAAAGGTAAGAATATGAAAGCACACATAATTAATGATATAGAATTATTAACCCAGTTTTGTTTGTCATGTTAATAACTTCATATGGAGGCTCAGGTCTAAGATTTGTGTATGGGCTGACCTTGTTCCAGAAAGAATGCTTGGGAACTGGATCTAGGAGATATTGTACAGCTACTTTGCCATGAATATATACATGCTTGGGAAGCACAGTAGGGAAGGCCTCTAATTTTCCAGCAGAGGTGAAACAAGGATGGTTATTATCAACCTAGTGCTGCCTCACCTCTTCTCAAATATAAAATATGGATCTCCATTATTCATAGCAGTCTATTAAGGCTTCTATTTCTTTCCTCACACCTCTACTATGGCACCAGGCAGAACTCCATACAGAATGCATAATTGCTAAACTTTTATTTTGATGGCTTCTGGAAAATATAAATTTTTAATAATTTGGACAATTTCAAGAGCTTCCTTTTGTTATGACTTCAACCTTGTAGTTGGATCACCAAATTTTTAATCTGGGTCATAAATCAAGAAAAGGAAGTCAGAAAAATGAAGCTAACTATGAGGTTATGGGGAAAAAAAGCAAGGGCATCATAACCAAAACCAATGATTTGCTCTTATAATTATTTATTAGATATAAAATTCAGAAGAATACATAATCAGATGCTAAATTCACACCTGATGCTGGCCAATCTCCCACTTCCTGCCTTATCCACCTCTTCATACAAGACTTGCTATTCCCGCCTTTAGCCTGGGAGCAGATTGGATGACAGAATAGAGTGAGTTATGTTTTATAATCATAAGATATTGTGATTTATAATCATAAAAATCTTTATAAGATATGAGAAACCATAAAATTAAAAACTTACAATAGAAATAAAAGTTTAGTGTCATCCAATTCAACTCCCTCATTTTACAGATGAGAAAGTAAAGTCAAAGGGTAAAGAGTAACTTGCCTAGGATTTTTAAAAAGCTGGTTAGATAGAACGCTACTGAGCTATAAAAAGGAACAATTTATAGGCATAACAATTGTGCATGAATTTCCAGGGAATTAAGCTGAGTAAACAGTCAATCTCAAATGGTTATATATTGTATGATTTAATTATACATCTTTCTTGAAATGACAAAATTATAGAAATGGATAATGGATTAGTAGTTTTCCATGGTTTAAAGAAGTAGGTAGATATCTCTATATAAGGCTAACAAGGGGGATTTTTTGACAGCAGAATGCATCTTGATTTCTTGATGCAGCACAACCTTTCATTTCTCTGGTTGTACACAATGTAGCATGCACCATATATGCAGTGTTACATGTACCTAGGGTAATGATGTCCATCTCATTCCACCATCTCTCCTGCCACCATGCTCCCTTCCCTTCCCTCCCTCTCCTTTGCCCAATCAAAGATCCTTCATTCCCCCCACCCCATTATGGATCAGCATCCACTTATCAGAGAGAACATTAGGCCTTTGGTTTGGGGGGATTGGCTTACTTCACTTAACATGATATTCTCCAACTCCATCCATTTTCCTGTAAATGTCATGATTTTATTCTATTTAATGCTGAGTAATGTTCCATTGTGTATATATACCAGAGATTTTTTGATCTATTTATCTATTGAAGGGCAGCTAGGTTGGTTCCACAGTTTAGCAATTGTGAATTGTGCTGCTATAAACATTGAAGTGGTTGTGTCACTGTAGTATGCTTTTTTTAAGTCCTTTGGGTATAGACTGAGGAGTGGGATAGCTGGGTCAAATGGTGGTTCCATTTCAAGTTTTCTAAGGCATCTCCATACTGCTTTCCAGATTGGCTGCACCAATTTGCAGTCCCACCAGCAGTGTATGAATGTGCCTTTTCTCCCACATCCTCGCCAGCACATATTGTTGTTTGTGTACTTGATAACCACCATTCTGACTGGTGTGAGATAAAATCTTGAGTAGTTTTGATTTACATTTCTCTAATTACAAGAGAAGTTGAACATTTTCTCATATATTTATTGATTGATTGTATATCTTCTTCTGAGAAGTGTCTGTTCAGCTCCTTAGTCCATTTATTGATTGGGTTGGTTATTTGCTTGGTGATAAATTTTTTGAGTTCTATATATGTCCTGGAGATTAGTGGTTTATCTGATATGCATGTGGCAAAAATTTGCTCCCAAAATGTAGGCTCTCTATTTAGATCACTGATTGTTTCTTTTGCTGAGAAGAAGCTTCTTAGTTTGAATCCATCCCATTTATTGATTCTTGATTTTATTTCTTGTGCTTTAGGAGTCTTGTTAAGGAAGTCAGAGTCTAATCCAACATGATGAAGATTTGGGCCTACTTTTTCCTCTATTAGGCATAGAGGAAAATTCCGGTCTAATTCCTAGGTCTTTGATCCACTTTGAGTTGTGTTTTGTGCATGGTGAGATAGGGGTTTAGTTTCATTTTGATGCATATGGATTTCCAGTTTTACCAGTACCATTTGTTGAAGAGGCTATCTTTTCTCCAGTGTAT
This sequence comes from Geosciurus inauris, assembly GCA_004024805.1. Lineage (NCBI taxonomy): Eukaryota > Metazoa > Chordata > Mammalia > Rodentia > Sciuridae > Geosciurus > Geosciurus inauris. Next base: position 23,660 of record PVHX01017581.1, on the reverse strand, counting down.
GTTTTTGGCATCTGTGTCTAATACGAGATAACTGTATTTATGTGGATTTGTCTCTGTGACAAAAGGGATATGAATAGAAAAAGAAGATCTCAAACTATCATTATTTGCTGATGATATGATTCTATACTTAGAGGATCCAAAAAATTCCACCAGAAAACTTTTGGAATTAATAAACAAATCCCACAAAGTAGCAGAATATAAAAACAATACTCATAAATCAAATGCACTTGATGAATCCTCTGATAAATTCAGAAAACTACCACATTCACCATATACTCAAAAAAAAAAAAATACTTGGGAATCAATTTAACAAAAGAGTTGAAAGACCTATACAATGAAAACTACAGAACACTAAAGAAAGAAATTGAAGAAGATCTTAGAAGATGGAATGATCTTCCATGTTCCTGGACAGGCAGAATCAATATTGTCAGAATGGCCATACTACCCAAAGCATGATACAAATTCAATGCGATTCCAATTAAAATATCAACATTGTTCCTTATAGAAATAGAAAAGGCAGTCATGAAATTCATTTGGAAAAATAAGAGACCCAGAATAGCAAAAGCAATTCTTAGCAAGAAGAGTGAAGCAGGAGGCATCACAATGCCAGACCTTAAACTTTACTACAAAGCTATAGTAACAAAAACAGCATGGTACTGGCACCAAAATAGACATGGAGTCCAATGGTACAGAATAGAAGTCACAGGTACAAATCCACATAAATACAGTTATCTCAGGCACAAAACACAAAGCCTGTTTGTGAAAAGATATTTTCCTCTGACTTGCTTTTTTAGGACCAACAAGCACCCTATTTGTATATCACCTCTGCAACCCAAACCAATGCATTGGAGAGAGAACAGGGTTTACCACATAACTATTGTGTCTGTTAGTAGAGTGTCTATCTGAGGGCTTGGATAAGGTATTGCAAAATAGGCCCCAATCCATGAGTTATGTTCTATATAGAGTTGCAGACTCTGAGTAAAAGTCTCAATAGAACAAAAGGCTGAAACTATGTAAGTATACAACTAGATATGAATAAACTTTGAAAGAGGCTATAGAAAGATTTTCAGTGGGCCTAATATGTGGGACAACTAAGAGGGCCTTGGCTCATGAAACCAACCTTTAATTCATCTGGGCTAGCCTTGGCCTCAGTATTTTGGTAGTGTTACCAATTATTTGCATCAATGTCTAAGCAGACATGTAGTTGGAAGCTCCAGAATATTTGGGAGAATGAACAAGGGAAACTATTGAATAACTTGAAGATATTGAACTGAAAATGGGTGATCTTGCTGGAGATTTGTGGGCCATGGAAACTTGTCCCTTTGCCTAGGTGGCTCCTGGGTCTTCTATTAACATGGGTTCATCTGTTATAATAAGTGTTTCCTTTTCCCTCCTCCCCCTCACATCACTACCTTTTCAAGATTCCTGTGCCAGAATCATTGATGCCATTCAAAGGTAAATGTGCTGGTAGAATGATAAACTCATGATGGTTTGCCTGGGACTGTCTCTGTTTTAATCACAAGCATCCTGTGGTCCCAGGAACCATCTCAGTCCCATATATACCAAAAAATAGTAAAGCTAGGTGATGGCCAAGGTCAGAGATCAATAGAGAAGGTCATATATCACTAAAAGATTTCCCACAGTGTCATTTATAATGATGAATTCACTCCAATCCAGGCTTAGAAATAGGATTTTTATTGCCTACATGGAAAGTAGATCCATTTTGTTGGGAGACTCACATCATCCCTGTTCATTGAAACCCACACATAAAGCCAAATGCCCCTGGAGGACTGGTTGTAGCAGATCAGGGCATTTTCTTTTCACAGGCAAGCTTCTTGCAAAGAAAGTTGGTAGAAATGTGCTACGTGAGCAGGGAATCAGAACAAGGAGCTTAAATTTGGTGATCCATGACAGAGTCAGCTGAAGTGGATATAAAAGTGCTAGAGTTTAGAAGTATGTATACACACACACACACACACACACACACACACACACACTACTCTTTTTCTTATACAACCCCAAATGAACAAAAAGTTTCACTACATAATTCTCACCCTGTGGCATATGAAAACCTCAGATATTTTCCACTTCATTCTATTTGATTTTTAATGGTTCTTTAAAAATGGTTGGGAATTACTATGATCAAATCTGACAATCATATGTTCATAGCCTTTCTCCAAACAAGTTAAATGCCACTAGACTAGGTTTCTGCTAACTAAACTGCTCTCACATTCCCATTCAGTCTCTCTGTACACCCAGGTCACTGTTGTAATTAAAGTTGTATGTTAGAACTCTGAAATCTGACATTTCAGAAGCAGCTTTCCACCTAGCTTTAATAGCATATCCTCTGTGTAGGATTTTGAGTAAGAATTTTACTATATTAATGTCCATAGAGACAAATTCATTTCAAAATTTTTGGGAACACACCAGTCTTGTCCCCAAAGAACATCCTACAATTGTTAAAAAATATCTCATTTTCCAGAACTTGACAAGTAACCAAGTGTACTCCCATGTTTTACTTATTTGAGTACCCATGTGCCTAAGTCTGTTTGCGCTTCTGTAACAAAATATCACAGACTGGGTAGTTTATAAATAATAGAAATTTATTTCTCACAGTTCTCAAGGCTGAAAAGTCCAAGATCAATGTCAGCAGATTTAATGTCCCATAAGTTGCTCTCTGCTTCCTAGATGATGTTTTGTTGCTGCATCCTCCAGAGAGGGTAAATACTGTCTTTACATGGCAGAAAAGACAGAAGGACCAGGCAGCTCTCTGAAGCCTCATTTATAAGGGCATTAATCCCATTCACAAGGGGAGAGTCCTCATGACTAAATCATATCCAAAAAGGTCCCACCTTTTAACACCATCACAATAGGGATTAAGGTTCAACATGAATTTTGGAGATATACAAACTATTCAAACCAAAGCCCCATAAAATATAGCAACAAGTATTACTGCTTTCAAATTTTATAAATGTAAAACTAAGGCACATGGAAATTAAGTCATTTCCTCAAATAGAACAGTCAGTAAATGAAAGAGATTCCACTACTGGTAGGATCAGCACCAAGATGTCAGGAGATGATACATAAAACTTTGTCTTACTTTACTTCTAAATAGGGTGTCTAACTCAGTACGGTCTGCCCTCTTCCTTTCCTCCTGTTTCTCTAGAGCATTCCCCTCGGACATTAAACTTTTTCTTATCTATAAAAAATGGACAACTTGAGAGAAGAGTATAATAGGAAAATACATAAAAGTGATTTCTTTACCAACAAATGGCTTTATAATTATTAGCATATAATAATTAATTTAATAGAGTTTGCAACTCTAGAAATATATTCATGAAGATAATGTTGTTTGCAAGACTTATTTGGCTTTTGAGCTTCTTTCTTAAAAATATATGATAATTTTAGAAATAACCTTATAGTATTTTTTAAATTACTTAGGCATTTTTGCCTGATAAGAGGTAAAGAAATAGTTTTAATGGGAAATGTGTACATATGGTTTGTTTAAGATCATTATACTGTTAAATGATTTAATATAAAATTTAATTAAAATAGATTAATAATCATAATTTACAAAGACAAATTTTACTGTTTACCACTTTAAAATGATGTAGGCATTTGATTAATTTTAAATTAATTAAGGAAAATGTATAATTTCTCAACAGATGAAATTCAAAAATTACATAAATATTTGATTTAGTGATTGAATAGACAAACCACAGATTAAAATTGAATCATGTATTATGGTACTTTAAATTGATAAGCATTATTTTGATGGCCTATCAGAATTCTTGTATTTTGAATTTAAAAATCTCAATTTGCTTATCTGTAGAATTTGGTTTGTTGCTAAGTGACAACAAGTGGGAGAGGGGTTAGTCACTGCTTTTTTGCAGTGTGCAAACAACGCCTGGAAGGTGTGGATGGTCCTCATTGTCAATGAGTGAAAATTCACATTTATATAATTTTTACCACTTATTTTTTTCACATCGCTTTGGAAATCCTAGAGTAATCTCAATGTGCAAATTGAAATTTTGGACCAAATTGATGCAATTTGTGGCTCTGGCAGAGGTTGTCTAGTCTTACAGAGATATTGTCCTTTCTGTACTCCTCACCAATCAGTATTTTCACATCAGTGTGTTCCATATGTCCTGCCCTACCCATTAGTTCATTACTAAATTTAAAAATATTTGACTGAGAATATAAAAGGTTTGAAACTTTATAATACAGAAGATCTCCTTGGTAGTTTATAGATAAGTGATTATTTGTATGCATACTGAGTGGGCTCATATAATTTCCATTAGTTGTTTTATATATATATGTATATATATATAAAGCATACATATAAATATTGTGGAAAAGAGATCATAAGCACTTCTCTTTCAATGAACTATCATAATGATTTCATCTTTTAATCATTTCAAGAAAAGGATCAACACCAATACTCTATTAGTAAGGCTAGACTGAGTTATGCTTCAGTAACAAACATCCTAAAACTCCCAGTAACTTAATCCACCTAAAAATTATTTTTCAAGCTGAGTGCAGTGGTACATACCTGTAGTCCCAGTGGTTCAGGAGGCTGAAGCAAGAGGACTGCAAGTTCAAAGCCAGCCTCAGCAACTTCGCGAGGCTCTGAGCAACTTAGCGAGACCCTATCTCAAAATAAAAAATAAAAAGGGCTGGGGATATGGCTCAGTAGTAAAGCACCCCTGGGTTCAATCTCCTGTACCAAAAAAATATTCATTCAGATGGGGAGCATACATCCTCAGGGGTGTCTGCTCATGGTTTCTCATTGGCACTTGTTTTATAATAACTATAGCAGAGTGGTAGAAGTGTGGCTTCCACTGGCTTTTAAAGGTGACAAGTGGAAATAATACAAGTGACTTTAGGTCACATTTTATGGCCAAAGCAAGTTACATGGCTATGCCAAGGAGGCAAGAAAACATAACCCCATCATATTTCTAAACAGTACTGGTAACTACCACAGATAAAACAGATGCAAAATTTCATAAATTGAGAATGGAAAATGCTGTTCTAAAGGCCACTCTCCCCAGTGTGACAGGTATGGACATTCATGTGCTGGCATTTTGTAGTTACCTACTTCTTTTTATGCCTTTCCACTAACCCTCCAGTTTCTCCAACACTATAACAGATGAACATTAGCAAGTGCATCATAACTTTTCCAAGTTTTTCAAGCCACTTTTTAAAGGGTGCACACTCTCTAATGAGAGAATCAAACATTAAGATTGAAAACAGAGCTGTCAACACTGATATGATCCACTTTTCTGGTAATCACTGAATATCTTTTTTTAAATACTTTTTTAAAATTGTAGATGGATGCAATATCTTTATTTTATTTATTTATTTTTATGTGGTGCTGAGGATCGAACCCAGTGACTCACACATGTGAGGCAAGCGCTCTACCACTGAGCAACAACTCCAGCCCCACTGAATATCTTTGACTAGTTGTCTAATACAACTTGATCCAAGAGACATTGTTAATAAGGATTTGTTATTTCAAGCTTATTTTATGAATTATTATATTTATTTTCCCAGAATATTAAAACTAATTATATATCCATACTACATAGAGTTCAAAAGCAAGCAGAACTATGTTATAGAAGTCAGGATAATTGTATTTAAAGAGAAGTGACTGGAACAGTGCATAGGGCTCAGAGATTCTGCTTTTGGTGGAATGAAATTATATATTTATATATGTACATGTTTATGCATACATAAATATGGGGAGAATGTGTTATATTTTTGTGGATGCTGGATAACAAGTGTGTTCATTTTATTAAAATTCATGAAGTTGTACTCTTATTTTTGCACTGTTCTGTATGACATATTTCAATACAAAGTTCACTTTAAAAGCACTAACTGAATATCTATAATTTCTTCTATTATAGGATTTTATTCCATAGGGAAGATAGAGGGAAAATGTTTGTGCCCTTTCTTTTGCTGCTCTTCTTTAATTCCCCCCTCCCTTTCTGTTCCATAGAAGACACTTTCTTAGTACTTTCTCTAATCTATGTTGTGTACATGTAGGGTTGATATGGGGAGAAAAATCTTGAAGAGTTCAGATTCACCCAGTGTTTGTTTCTCACCCATCCCTGAAAGTATCTGCCTCTCCTTAGATATTAGGTCCATTGGTTGCTCTGCCAACTCAGTTCTCCAATGGATCAAGAAATTCACAAATTTGCAACTGCTTGTCATTGTATAAAACGGTGGTGACAACACTCTTTTCCAGCTTTCAATATCCCTCAGCTCTGTCTTTGTGTGTGTGTTTGTGTGTGTGTGTGTGTGTGGTACTAGGGATCGAATCCAAGGGCACTCACTCTATTTATGAGGTACATCCTCAGCCCTTTTTATTTTTTATTTTGAGACAGGGTCTCACTGAGTTGCTTAGGGCCTTACTAAATTGCTGAGGCTGGCCTTAAACTTGTAATCCTCCTGCCTCAGCCTCCGGAATTACTGGGATTACAGATGTGTACCACCATGCCTAGCATCTTTTCCTTTGCTTTTCTCTTTGTCCTTTTTGTTCTTGATATTTTTGAAGAGAAAGGACAATGATCTTCAAGACTATCCCATAAGGTTTCCTCATGACTAAATTCAGGTGATTTTTTATGCAGGAATACTACCAAAATGATTGTATGTGCTTCTCAGTGCATGCTATCAAGAGACACATGAGGCTAGTCAACTCCAGCACAGAAAGTGTTAACTTTGGCAATCTGATTAAGTGGGATCTTCCAGGCCCTTCACTAAGTCATTCATTTCCACTTGGTAATTGATGAAAAATTGGGGTAGATATTCTTCCTCACCAAATGTTTACCAATTAAGTATCCATTAATGATTTTTTAACTCTATCATTCCATATTTATTGATTGGCAATTTTCTGTGAAGAAGTTTCTTCCTCACCATTTATTTACACATATATTTTCCCCATCTTTATCCAATAAGTTATTCATTAGCTCTATTTATTTTGATGTGCAAATTATTCCATATTTGACTACTAGTAACTTCTTAACCAGGCACCTCTATCCTTTTGGAATGTCCCTAGGAATTTTAAGGACTAATTACTTTCTACTGAATAAGATATTCCAGGCTCATCTCATGTTTTCCAGTACTGACCTTGAATCCACCTTTCTCCAAGGAATCCTAGTTCATTTTATCAGAGAATTTTATTTAAAAAGCCAAGATCTAGCTACTAGGTGTCCTTATTTCTATTGATTACATATTTGAATTCATGCTGATACTTGAAATTTTAATCCAATATAATAATATACATGTTAGATTACCCCCTATATATCAATGCCTCCTTTATCCACCAGTGGAAAACCTGGCTTCAATTATCTTCAATAAATTTACTTAAAGGATAAATTCTCTGTTATATAACCAGTCTTACCATTACAACCCCTGCCCTCACCCAGACACCTTAACTTACAGAAGGTCTGACATTTCACTCAGCTGCCACTCTTCCTCCATATGATTGGCTTTCTCACCACAAAGGATTCCAATGCCAACCTTGCAGGCAGCTTTTGGAGTAAATTGAAGAAAGAAAGGGAGACAGGGAGGGGCAAGCTTAATTTTTCATGAATTTAGAATAAAATTCTGCATTGATTTATTTCTTCTTTCAGCACTTTAAATTTTCAATTCTGTATCTTCTATGTTTCTGATGAAAGACCAGTCATATTATTGTGTTAAATGTATCATTTCTCTCTGGTTGCCTTGAAGATTTTCTTTTTGGTTTTCAGCATGTTGACTCTGATGTGCCTGGGTGCAGTTTCCTTTGTATTTATCCTATCTAGGGTTCATTGACTTTCTCAGATACTTGGGTTTAAATATTTCACAAAAAATACATTGTAGATATTATTCTATATTGTATCACCTTCGTTTGAAAATGAGTGATTTTATTCTAGTACGCAATTTTGATGGATTCAAATTTAAGACACTTTTTGGCAGTGGACAGCTGAATCTATTCACTTTCCAGCTTTCCAGATATTGTGTTTTCCTAGGAATCTTGGAATCTTATTCACACAGAGAATTTGGCTGGAGTTGATATGCAGATTTCACATCTGCCTCTTGTATGGCTCTCTCCTTCAGGACGAGCCCTCTCACTTTCTCACTGCTCTATGAGCTCAAAACCTCATCCTCAGATTCCTCAAGCAGATGAGATTGTGGCTTTCTACTTGAGTCTTGACAGGTAAGACTATAGATTTCTGCTTGAGTTTAGCAACCCTGTGATGCACAGACTGAGGATTCCCCTCAGGCAAAAAAGTCCTATGAATACAAATTGAAGCCACTGCAATATACTTCTTTCAAAGTCAACTTCTATTTTCTTCCTGCTTTAGCTTCATTCTCCATACCTTCAAAATAGTTTGTAAAATAGACATTTCAAATTTTTTTTCCTTTTGGGTACTGGGGATTGAACTCAGAGGCACTCAACCACTGAGCCAAATCCCCAGCCCTATTTTGTATTTTATTTAGAGACAGGATCTGAATGAGTTGCTTAGTACCTTGCTTTTGCTGAGGCTGGCTTTAAACTCACAATCTTCCTGCCTCAGCCTCCCAGGCCACTGGGATTACAGGCATGCACCACTATGCCTGGCTCAAGTTTTTAAATTATCTATAGGATTGCTAATTGGACACAAATTATTCTGCCATTGCCTGAACAGATCTCTCCTCTTCATTTTAATTTTATTTTTCAAATCCTTTCAATTTGTGACATTTGCCTGACATATTTTATTCTATTCATGGGTTTATCTGAATTATGGTTTATACAAATATTGTTTTCTATAATAACTATTTAGATTTATTATCTACTGTAACATCTTAGTTTTTGTTTTCTTTGTACTCTAACTCCTCTCTCTCTTTTTTTCTTTCTGGCTTTTTGATGGTTTGAATTTTATTTGCCCTCACTGAACCAAAGTAAATCAGTATACACATCTTTCCCCAAATAAAGCAAAATGCTCAGGCTTACCATCTCTCTGTGTCATCCTCTTGACGCAAGAAAGATATTATGGAATAATTATACTTAATACTTATTTTGACCAACAAAGTCTTACTAGTTTCTCTGCTCACCATTGTTTCAGAATGGATTCATTGCTGGTAGCATTTCTGAGTCATGATATTTTGATGTCATATGTGATTGATATTTTAAATTGAATATTTTTATTGTCAAAGTGACTGTTTTCTTTGCATAGTAAAGGTACTGCTCAGCTATCTTGAATCCACGGTTTCCAATGTTTATTCTGATATTAGTATAGTTTTTATACTTTCATGTATTTTTTATCCACTGAATCTTCTAGGATTTTCTCTTCAATAGTGATGTCCTTAAAATTAATTATTAAGTGTCTAAATATGAACGTGTGCATGTGTGTATTTTTAGGGGAAAGAAGATATTGCTCAGTAGTGGTTTTGTTCAGCAATGAGGTGGGCCTCTCAATTTGTAGACAGACTATTGTTTATTTTCCATAGGAAAATCCATCCTCACATATTGAATCATATTTCCATTATGTCATTGTCTCTTTCTAGAAGCATTCACTGATATCAGAATTTTTATCTGCTATGCAGTTCTGTTGAGAATTTTATCATCATTATTTTTAATAGCTAAGATTGCAATTTGGTTATTTTCAATGGCATTCTTTCACTTCATAGGTACAAATTATTTTTTACTCTCTAAGGATACAAATTGTTTGTTGTTAATTTGTCCCATTTGTTCTTTTGATTCTGTTCATTTACCGGGTTTATCTCCCCTTCATTATTGTTTTTGTTAAGTATATAGAAATTTGTGTACTCACCTTTGTAATAAAGATCTCTTGATAGACATTAGATGATATTTTCAATGCATTTTAATAAGACTAAAGGATGAACCAGTGAACTGCCAGGCACTATACCTCAATAACTTGTCTTCTATGATTGGTTTCCCTATTCTTCTTAGGAGGCACTATTTAATTCTTTTATTCAAGTTTCCATTCTCATTGCTCCTGTCAAGAGATTGGCAGATACCTCACCTTGTTAATATGTAGCCCAGTTTATGGTGGCATGAAATATGCAGAAATATCCCTGAATCATCTTGCTGCTGTACCTTGCTAACTAGCTTATAGGTATTGTTACCAGAGTCCTAGACCAAGGCATGACTCTGGAGGTCCCAGTGTACCAGGGTTGGCCATTCTCCCTAACTGACCAAATAGGAGACAAATGGTGGTGAAGGCAGGAAAGAAATTTGTTATTAGTGTGGCCACACCAGGGAGAAAAACATCAGACTAGTGACTTACAGTCTGTCTCTCCAAGGTACTAACAGTAGTCTTGGGGTTATATAGGGAAGAAACAAAAGAGGGCGAAAAACATGAGTATTCAAGCAGTCTTGGTCAAAACCATGTTCTGGTCAATCACTGCCTCACGTGTGGTTCTTCAGGGTCTTGATGACACCCAGAAAGATGATTATCTATAAGTCTTGCTATTTTTGGAACTTGAGATAAGCTAGAGAAGAGTAATGAGTCAGAGAACAAGACAGAAGGACAAAAAGGAGTTACTTAGCACAATGATTGGGTCCTTCTTCAGGTTTAGAGCAATACCTGGAGACTTCTATGCACTGCCCCAGTGGTCTGGAATAGAACATTATAAAAGCTGGCAGTTGACAATTTGTTGATTCTGATGTCCCTGTAATTTTTTTTGTATTAGGGATTGAATTCAGGGGCATTTAACCACTGAGCCACATCCCCAGCCCTTTTTTTGTATTTTACTTAGAGACAGGGTATCTCTCAGTTGCTTAGGGCCTTGCTAAGTTGCCGAGGCTGGCTTTGAACTTGTGATCCTTCTGCCTCATTCTCCAGGCCACTGGGATTATAGGCATGTACCACCACACCCAGCCATTCCTGTAAATCTTGAAAATATCTTAGTTACTCTTATATGGATGGCTTTACCCTTGAAGAGAGAAGAGAGAGATTAGATAAATTTAGGACTAATCAAACTTGCATTACCAGTTTCTACATGAGCACTCCTTAAATAATTAACTAGTTTTTATGGTTTGGATATGAGTTATCCCCCAAAAGCTCACATGAGAGACAATGCAAGAAGGTTCAGAGGAGAAATGATTGGGTTGTGAGAGTGAATAATACCCCTAGGGATTAACTGAGTGGTAACTGGAGGAGGTGGGCATTGGGGGAGTGGCTATGGAGTATATATTTGTATCTGGAGAGTGGAGACTCTCTTTCTGTTCTCTGATCATCATGTGAGCTGCCTCCCTCTGCCACACTCTTCTGCCATGATGTTCAGCCTCACCTGGAGACATGGGGAATGGAGCCTGCTGTATATAGAGTGAGACTTCTGAAACCATGAGCCCCCTCTTCAATTATTCTGGTCAGGTCTTTTAGTCACAACAGCAAAAAAGCTGACTAAAACACTAGTCTACATGTAGAGATTAGCAAGAATCTGATCCAAAGTTTAAGGTAACAAAGGGAGACAGAAGCAATTTGAAGACAGACATGTCACACTTCCATCCTGTTTTGAGTTACCCAAGTGAAAGTCAGTGAATTTAGCAAAAGCAGCCTCTAAGTCCCTGTTACAGTATCAGATTCTTTCTAGCTGGTATCAAGGGCATTCAAGAATGAAGAACTCTTAGTGTTGTTCTTCCCTATTGATATAGATCTCAATTCCAAGCATTTGAGTGCATTATTTCCTTTTCAAAAAAATCCCCTTGGATTTCTATTTTTTACAATTTTCTGAGTTCCTTATTTGTCAAGGATTCCCTTTTTATTTTGTGATTGATTACACATTTATTAATTTATCTTACTTTAAATCATTTTAGAGATTTTGTTAATGAAATGAAGTCGATATGTTCAGTACCAAATTTTGAAAAAGAACTCAACACTTTTTTCCTCCTGTGTTAATGCATTTTATGCTTTATAATATTTAACACTACATAATATTTGCTGATGTAGAAATACGAATTGCCTAATACAAAATGTTTTTAAAAGGAATCTTTGTTCCTTCAAAAGAGGAATATTAATCAGTTTTTCAAATGCTAATGTATGACAAGAAAGCCATTTCCCCTTTGGGTCACAAGTTAATTTTTTCTAGCAATTTAATGTAATAAGTTAATGCTACCAGTACAGTAAGAGTTACTTAATTGTCATAATTAATTGAAGCTAAACATAATCATTGCATAATCAGACAAGGTACACTTTGGGATATTGTCTCATTGATTTTTTTATGGTGGTTCCACATTCCCTGAACTTAATGATAAAATTGAGCAATTCACAGGCTGCTTCTGAGCAATTAGTTCCAATTAACCAGATTTGAATTCTGTCATGAGTCATGCACCTTGTTTCTTTAGTTATATTCCTCCAGTATGATTTAGAAGAGCTTAAGAACACGTGCTATTTAATTAGGAAAATCATATTTAATTGCCAAAATACACCTCCAAATAATTTTAATCCTGTCATTTATTCTAAAATATTTGGTGAATACAAATCAGTCAGTGTATCATATAAAATATTAATATAATAAGCTCCTGTATACTAACTACCAAGCTAAGAAATTCAATATTGCTAAATAATTTGAAATCTGCTCTTTTCTTGACCCCATCTCCCTTATTTCCCTAGAGTAATCATTATCTAGATTTAGTGTTTGTATTATGTTGTTCCTCTTTAAAATGTTGTACTACGTGTGTATATCCATACACATTCTTAAAACAAATTGTTTGGTTTATCTGATTTTTAAAATTCTTATAACTAGCATCACATTAGAACTATTTTATTTGCTTTTTATTCAGTATTATGTTTCTAAGTTTAACCCATTTTGAATCATTTCATAGTAGGTTGTTAATTTTCCATTCTACTATTATACAAGAAAGTTCTTAACCACTCTTCCACAATAGGCATTTCTACTTTTTAGCTGTTATTTTTCCTATTCTTGGTTTTGGAGTTTTAAAATTTCTTTCTGTTACAAAAATGGGGCTAAATACATTTTCTTGTGTGCACATGTCGGTCATATAAGTTGCAAGTATTTTTTTTTCCTAGTTTGTGTCTTACTTTTTCAATTCATAGCAAATTTTGAAATTCAAATGTTTTTAAACATTCTTAATATCATCACATTTATCCATTGTTTCTTTCATTGAGTTTATACTCATATAGCTTATAAAAATTTTTCACAAAAAAATTCCTACCCAAAATTCACAATGAAAATCCTCTTTTATTCTTCCAAAAATGTTTAAGTTTTGCTTTTCTCTCTCGGTTTTAAGTTAATTAAATCCGATTGTTGGATGACTTGTGATTCAGATCCAATTTCATTTTTTAAAATTTTTTTTAGTTGTAGATGGACACAATATCTTTACTTATTTTTATGTGGTGCTGAGGATCGAACCCAGTGCCTCACGCATGTGAGACAAGTGCTCAACCACTGAGCTACAGCCCCAGCCCCAAACATTTATTTCTTGTTCACATTATAAATCATTAGCTGTGCATTGGCTATGGCTGCTTTAACTCTGATCAGCTTTGCATCTTTTGGAACTGGATACTGGAGCTCACTCTGTAAAATGTTGTTCAAAAACACTACTTCCTAACTAAATAGTTTTTGACATGAATTGTCCATTTTAAAAAATCAAAAAAAGTTAGCTACAATGTATTTGTTCTGCTTACAAAGGCAATATGTGCTTATTAAAAAAGACTTAAAAACCATGAAAATATAAGAACACATTGCAAGTAGCACATAAATCCAATACTAGAGATAATCAATATTAATTTTTAAAATATTTTTTAGGTTTTCACATTTGTGTCAATGAATATATTTATACGTTTTATTAAAATCAGGATTATATCATACAAGTCATTATGTAACCTTATAGCAAAATCTAACATATATTGTAATCATATATTTTTGTCACTTAATGAATTTCAAAGACAAGAATTTAAGGACTGTGTAATATCCCATAACATGCATGTTCTATAATATAGCTAACCCTCTCCATTTTTAAAAAAGTGTTTCTTTTTTCTTATAGCATTAGGCTGCCATTAATGTTGTAAATAAATCAGACTAGTATTCATTTATTATATACTTATGAAATATTTTTGGAAGAGTGATGTAAATTCTGGCCTTGGAGTGAATTTTGTGTGTGTGTGGTGCTGAGGATTAAACCCAGGGCCTTGTGCATGCAAGGCAAGCACTCTACCAACTGAGCTATATCCCCAGCCCCATTGGAGTGAACTTTTGTCAAACTCACCACATAAATGGCATAATAAAATGATGTCACATAAATGACGTCTCAGTGTGATGGAGAATAAATATAAGGTCGTATGTCATTTAATGACGGGGATATCCTCTGAGAAATGCTTTGTTAGGCAATTTCAGTGTTGTGTTAACATCATAGAGTACACATACACAAACGTAGATAATATTGCTTACTACATACCTAGACTAATAATATATACCATCATACATGAGGTCTATCCCTCACTGAAAATCATTTTGTGGCACATAAGTATACTTAGAGTTCAAGTTATATGAACATGAGTTATCTGCTTGTTAGTAAACCCAACAACAGGTTATGTTCTATTGATTAGGGGTAAAGAGTTTAGTTGGGAGAGAGTGTTAGTTGAATAATATAGGAAAGAGGTCTCACATTATGGAGTACCCATGTTATGCCTAGTGCCCTTGTGCAACACTGTTTCTATTTCTGAGTCCTCTTCCCTGCCTTTTCCTTAGTACTTACTCCTCCCGAAGCCTTGGCCTTTGCGTCAATATTTGTGCCATCTCAACAACTAGTCACATGACTTCAATGGGCACAATTTCTATCTTCCATATACATACATGCAACAAATTTTATTTCTTACATATCTAAACACCTGAAGAATTTCTTATGACAATTAGTATGGATCATGTCAGCTTATCTGTGCAGAACTGTGTTTTTTACCGTTATATATTCTTATCAAGTTAGACTTAATTAAGAGGATATTTAATTTATATACCATTTGCCTTTTAGAAAGCTTGACAACATGGACACAGCAACTTTTCTTGACATCATATGTAAAGCTATACATACATGAAATAAGTAGTGACTATAGTTTGAAACAATTCTGACTTCAATTGGCCAGGTAAAATGCATTTGTAACAAATATTTATTTTATTAGGTATGTATGCAGGTATTATTTTAAAAACTTTAAAAATATCTCACTTGTTATTGACAATAATGCTATTAGGTAATTACTATTTTTACTATTTCCATTTTGGAGTGTAGGATATTGAGGCACAAAAACTATGGACAGCTATTATAAGAATGGTCAGCAATTCAACCGAGAGTTAGCTCCAAAGTCCAGGCTTTGTTGAAGGCACGTTAGGACTAAGGAAGATCAAATTATTTTAACAAAATCACCAACATTGACCTCATAAAAGTGTACAGACTAGTAAGGATCTAGAACTTAAAAGCTGAACAAAATATGAAATACTGTGACCATGTATAAAATAGACAGATATAAAGGTCTTTAGGACTAAAGATGAAGAAGCTAATACTGCAGTGAATGATCAAAACTATAAATTCTACATGGAGCATGTAAAAAGGTTACAGAAAGGAGTTAATATTTAAACTAGATCTTAAAGAGTAAGACATAAAGGACTTAAATGATAACATTCAAGTCACTCCTCAAACTAGAAGGAAAATAATCTGCCAGACTATATATAGAAAATGTCTGACTTACCATGGATTTTCTTTTTACTTTACAATTGTGTGAAAGAAATAGGCATTCAACAAAAACTACTTCAAATTTTGAATTTGCACCTCTTCCCAGGCAAGCTTTATGTAGTATGATCTTCTCTTGAAATTCAGGGCAGCCCTAGTGAGCCTCAGCTTCCAATCAGTCCCACAATCACAAAGACAACCAATACAAACAACCAATACCCTAGGGTGTACTGTGTTGCTCACATAGAATGTTTGGTAGGTTGGGTGTATTAAATGCAATTCCAACTTACAATATTTTCAACTTACAATGGGTTTACTGGGGACCTAAACCCATTGTAAGTCAAACAGCATCTATTTATTAAGGAAATATATTCTGGATACACTTCTCAGCATTTCTTTTAGTTACATGTAGCCATATTACCAATTGAATGTAGACAAAGGTACACTTCCTTTGTAGGCTTTGTCCATAGAAAGCTCTCATATGATCCTCTACATTTTCTTCTCCCTTGCCTATCTGTGAGGTTCAGAAGATTCAGCAGAGGCTAGAAGCATAAAGATGCAAGAAAGGACAGAGCCACACAGTTGGAAGAAACTCAAGTCTCTGGCTTAGCTCATAGAAGGCTACCCATTAGTCATAAATACATGCATCATGCTTTGTGTGAATTAGAATTAATCATTTATTTGGTGAAACTGCTAAGGTGAGGAAGTTTGTTACAGTGACTAGAATTTTTATCCTAAGTAATAAAAAGTCATTAATTTATAACTTAAGTTCTTATCTTTCTACTGTCGTGCAGATCAAGAGCTTATGAATTGTAGAAAGAAAATATAAAGCTATTTTATGAAGAAAAATATGGAAGCACATGCAGGCTATAAACATGGGTTTGTGCACAGGGTGAAATTAAAGGTAGGTGGCAAGTGTGTGAGGAGGAGAGGGAGAAAGGAGGTAAACAGTATAAGAAAAGGGAAAAATCTAAAACAAAGTTTAACAAACTACTGCCTGTGGGGCAAATCCAGCCACCATTTTTGTAAGTAAAATTTTATTGAAACACAGTCATGCTCACTCATTTATATAGTGTGTATGGCTACTTTCACACTACAATCGCAGATTTAAGTAGTTCCAACAGTGACCATATGGTCCACAAAACTGGAAATATTTACTCTTGTTCCTTTATAGAAAAACTTTTCTGACGTATGGCTTGAAAAAACATGTATATGTTTATAGTCATACATCTATATAAAATTATATATGTATACATACACATAGAGCATATGCGTAAACACTCTTGAATAAAAATGAGAAAAATAAAGCTATATTTTCTTTGTACTTCTGAAGAGTTATGTATTTACTTTAGCCCACATCATGGAAGTTGTATATTTGTAAACAATTTGCACTATTCTCCAAGGCAAAGTTAAATTATTTTTCCAGTAGTTCTTTGTACCCTGCAAATCTCACTAGGTCTTCATTTTGCCTTTCATGTGACATTTTCCCTGAGGTTAGTAGCCTCTGCCAGCCCTTTGTTCACTTTCTATGTCTCATTCTTGCAACACTTGTGTTCTGCCAACTAGCTCCACACATGAATGAGACAATCAAGTTTTTCTATTTAAGATGCTCTTCCCAGTAAATATAGTCTGGGGACAATAGACACGGTAATTTTCCTCAGTAATCTTTCTCCTGACATTTTTTCTCTAAGTAGCTTCAAAAGCAACTATGTCCTGAGAGAGAGAAAATCTAAGGAAAGGCTACCCTTTCTCTAAGCTCCAAATCTTTCTGAGTTAAAGCACTATATAGCTCAATTTTAAGAATCTCTTATTACAGATGTACAAGGGGTGGATAAAAGGTGTTAAAAGGGTGGATAGACATTTTCATCCATCTCTCTGTGAGCCCAAAGATAGGATCCTGCATGTAAGCTATATGTATGAGCACTGATTTGAAAAAAAAAATGCCTGAAAGACAAGCTGTATGAGCATCTACTGTGGGGGAGAAAACAATGCAGAAGGAAGGTATATTAAGAGGATATAGATGGAAATTTTTTGGCTTTGACTAAGGTAGCCCCCTCACCTTTTTCTGTTTCATCCATCAGTCACTTTTAGTATTGTATATGCATGTCTTTTTATGATGGGTGGTAGGAGAAAGAGAAACTTGAGATGATCTCTCCCTCTCTGTATCTCTGTCTCTCTCTCACACACACACATACACACACACACAGGCACCCATTTTTCTAATATTCTGCATTATTCTCTGTCTCTCATGACTCCCTACATTATCTTCTTTCACCTTCAGCCACACACTAAACTCAGCCACTGACGACAAGATTAAGAGATTTATTTTTATCTAGAAAGATGTCCAGCCCTTAGGGAAACTATTCATGTACACTTGCAGTTTTAACACACATTATTTTATCATAATTCCACATAGTAAGTACAAACACAAAATATAAATGAGTCTTGAGTTCTGAGTGCTTTCTAAGAGCTAGGAATTCTTGTAAAGACTTTAGTAAATAAGCTTGTTCAGCCCTCACAAAATCCTTACAATGCAAGAATTATTATTATCCCTATTTTATGGGTGTCAGTTTCAAACATGGGCATGATCATTATAGACAGATGACCTTAACCAGTATTCTCAAACATGTTTATTTCTCCAAAACAAAGATAAAGCTGGGTACAGCAATGCACATGTATAATCTCAGTGTCTTGGGAGGCTAACACAGGAGAATTTCAAGTTCATAGCCAGACTCAGCAAGTTAGTGAGGCCCTAAGCAACTTAGCAAGACCTTGTCTCAAAATGAAAAATAAAAAAGGGCTGGGGATGTGGCTCAGTGATTAAATGCCCTGGGTTTAATCCCTAGTACTGAAACAAAAAAAAAGCCAACAGTAAACATGTAAAACTTGCATAAGAACAAAGCAATGAAGCAAAAGACTTAAACACACATATACCATACATACACTTATGTACTGTGTATATGCATGTGTATGTATGCGTGTGCCTATACATATATATAGAGAGAGATTGGGTATGTTACCACGTCATGTTTATATACTAGTTTCTGTATTAATCAGTTTGGCTTGTAGTGACAGTCATAAAAACCTTTTCTTAAAAGATGGACAGAATGCCTTTATTTATTTGTTTATTTTTATGTGGTGCTGAGGATCAAACCCAGTGCCTCACGCATGTGAGGCAAGCACTCTGCCACTGAGCCACAATCCCAGCCCATCATAAAAATCTTAACGACTTACAACCACAAACATTTATTTCTCACTCATGTGACACATTGGAAGTTACAAATTAGCTGTTGGTTACCTGCATCTTATATGACCTTGGTTGGTTGATTTTCCCTGCTTTATTCACATGTCTTATTCTAGCACTCACCCTCAAGAAGCACTTAGGGTAGGATCTGCCCATATTTTTTTGTTGTTCTTTTTAGACTTATGTGACAGTAGATATGCCCCTCCACTTCTTTGGCAGAGAAGAAAAGAAAGTGGCTAAGATCAACCAAACAACCATATTCAGGGTTTTTGCTTGAATTCATTCTATATCACATTACCTTTTATTCCACTAGCCAAAGAAAGTTATGAGGCCAAGTCCAGAATCAATGGAGAAGAGAGGTATAGTCCTCTTACAAGGAAGCAAGGGAATGAATAGTTGTGGACAGTAATACAATAGACCACATCTTCTTTATGTGTTTGAAGATTTCAAGGCCAAATTTTGTTATCAGCTACCCCACAGCTAACTATCTTAATAGCGTTATCACATTCCATGCTTATTGACTAAAGGAGCTAATGTACACAGGAAAACCTGCTCTGAAAAAACTCTGTATGCTTGGCTTTTATCCTATTTAATTGCAAAGATTTGTGCATTATCAGCATGCTATTTTGAAAGAACATTAGAGGAACTGAAATGTTTTTAAAAATAATGGCTTTCTTGCTTCTATATTAGCACAACTTATCCTGCACAGGCTCTGGCAAGGGAGGTGGAGGGTCCTCAAACTAAAGAATTTTTAGGATGCATTCAGAGAATCATATACTTTTACATCTTTTTGTTACCTTAATTACTTTCCTATTTGCATTCCAAATACTACTATATTGAAATATGATTCAGATTCAGATTATGGTCTCTGAATAAGAGGGAGATGCTAACCTGTGCTTTTTGTTCAAAATGGACCTTGGAGAAAGTTAAAGCTTCTGTTATGCTACCTAAAAAATATAAATCTTCTTTTGATCCAGACAGAGGACAAGTTGGATGAAAATGCCTGTGGCAGTAGGAAGCCAACATTCTAAAGAAGAATATGATTTATGTAAAGCTCATTTATTTGAATATTGTATCACCAGCACTGGATCAATTTGATGTTAATGTTTAATTCAGAATGTCCATTTTGCTAGGCAAACTAGAAATCCTGCTGCTAACTTTTGGGTAATTCAGCTTTCTGCAATGGATTTTCCTTTCAGTGGAGTCTATAAGTAACTTGAACTCAATCTACCCCACCCCAAACTCATTTATTTTTATTGCATGCAGAAAGCGGGCATATAACAACCTACTAAAAATGTTTTTTGTGTTGTTGGCTATTCTTTCTCAACTTCAGGGCTTCAGTCTCATATATGAACATTCAGGAACCCTACATTACTGAAGTAGAAAAGCTGAGTTGACAGTGGAATATGGTTTACAGGGTACAAATGAAACTCCAAAATTTCATGATGAGTGGACACATTTGGCCAGATAATGGAATATACAGAAACGTGGTATCTAGTCATATTCAATTTTTAATAAACAGTGTCACAGAAGGGGTATGAGGAGTCTCTAGAGAGGGAATCTCAACTAAGCATGAGTGGGGTTCTTGACAAATGTCATAGAATGAATTTAAGGACATATCAGGTATAGACACAGATTTATTTATGAAAACAATGACACATTCAAAGGAAAATATGGGCCATCTGGAGAGTGAGAAGCACTAACCTGTTGGTCTGAAGTATTAATATTTATAGATGGATAGAGGCTGGAATGGAGGTGGGGTCAGGAGAGAATTATACAATTTTGTACCAATTTTCTAGTGCATATTGCCCTCACATCATGTTACCTCTTTTTGGTCCAAGGACTCAGATCAAGGATGCCAGTGGGGAGGAATGGCCAAGGACATGAGCTGTCTTGCTCACTTGTTGCTTATTTTGTATTCCAACAGTTCATAGGACATTTTCTTTGAGACCCAGTATATCTTTACACTATGTCCAAATTCCTGTCTCAATGAGACATTTATTGAATTTTAATATCTGACTTATAGATTAAAGAGGGAAAATGAGCTAGTGCTGTATAGCAGAAAAAGCAGGATATTTGTTTTAGGGCAAGAGTGCTTTAGAAATCCTTTCAAATATTCTCCTATCAGGTTTTGACCTGTACAAACAATAAATACTCTTGGAAGTACTGAAGTTTTTTTACAAAAGCAAGAGTCCAAATATTTAGGACCTGTAAAGTTATGCATACTCCAAACTATGACTCAAAACTAATAAGCCTTTTTATGTGTGAAACAAAGTTTTTAGGAGGCCCCTATTTTTGGACTAGCCTCATGTACTAGATCTCTGCAGACCAGACCAAACCACAATGGAGCCACTTAGGCTAAGTACTATGTAATCAAACTTTGAAATGGGCTAGTTTAAAAACAAAACAGAATACAGTCAGTGTAATAAGGAAGTCCCCTCTATTTTAACCCTATAAGGACAATAAGAACAATAACGTTGAAACAATTCACCTTTTTGTTCTCTGTTCTGCTTTCTTTGCCAATAAAGCCAAACTCTTCTGCTCAGCTCATTAGAACATTTATTCTAGAGCCCTGCCGATCCGTGCAGAGACCAGACAGACCCAGGACAGCCCCAGCAATCCCTGCTGAGGCCAGACCCAGGACCACCCCACCAACCTGTGAAAAACCCAGGCCCAGGACTGCTCACCACAGTGAGGACCACACCTGCACACCACAGTACCGCATCTCCAAACAGGCATCCCAAAGCCATCGCTGGGCTTGCCCTTTCATCCCCATCTCTAAAAGTGGTCACCACCATCTTGGTACACTTCCAACACCATCTCAGGTTATCCCTGCTGCTGCCACCATCATCTTTAGTTGTGGCAGCTTCTATCTTGGGACACCATCTGGTGGCTGGAAGCCCAACACCAGGGTACTTACAGGTTTGATACTACCCAGCCACCAACCATGGACATGGCCACTTCTGTCTAGGGACAACAGCCAGGACACAGAAGACTATCACTAAGGCCACCCTGGAGAGGCCCAACCCATACCCTGCATGCCCCAGCAGCAGAGAGGAGCCCTGTGCTGCGGTTCCCTATTTACCAATGTGTGGCTCCACCCAAATTGCCTCCATTTTGCAACATTGCAGCCATTGCCAAGCAATCCCCATGAGGTAATCTTCACCATGGGACATCAGACAGGGAAAGAAAGCAGCTGCCAGTTGCAACACCGCAAGCCACACTGCAGCATCACCAAATAGGCCACCCAATGTCATCATACATCCCATCCTTCCAGCCCCATCTCCGAAAACAGTTGCCTCCATCTTGGGAAACCTCCATCTCCACTGCCATCTTGGGTTACCTCTGCTGCCCACTTCTCCATCTTTAGCTGGGGCAGCTTCCACCTTGGGACACTGACTGGGGCCTTGAAGCCCAACATCAAGGTACCTATAGGCTTGACACTACTGCTGTCACCAGCTACGGGCATGGCTGCTTCTATCTAGGGACAATAACTAGGACATGGAAAACCATCATCAAGGTCCCTGTGGGCCCAGTTGCACCTGAGGTATCTCACCTCAGTGTACTAACAGACACCATCCTGTTGCAGAGACAACAATTAAAATCCCAACCTCATTCCTTATGGAAATAGAAAAAAGCAATCATAAAATTCATTTGGAAAAATAAGAGACCCAGAATAGCAAAAGCAATTCTTAGCAAGAAGAGTGAAGCAGGAGGCATCACAATGCCAGACCTTAAACTGTACTACAAAGCTGTAGTAACAAAGACAGCATGGTACTGGCACCAAAATAGACATGGAGTCCAATGGTACAGAACAGAAGTCACAGAGACAAACCCACATAAATACAGTTATCTCATATTAGACAAAGGCACCAAAAACATACATTGGAGAAAAGATAGCCTCTTCAACAAATAGTGCTGGGAAAACTGGAAATCTATATGCAGCAAAATAAAACTAAACCCCTATCTCTCACCATGCACAAAACTCAACTCAAAGTGGATCAAGGACCTAGGAATTAGACCAGAGACCCTACACCTAATAGAAGAAAAAGTAGGCCCAAATCTTCATCATGTTGGATTAGGCCCCAACTTCCTTAACAAGACTCCTAAAGCACAAGAAATAAAATAAAGAATCAATAAATGGGATGGAAGCTGCTTCTCCGCATAAAAAACTATCAATGAGGTGAAGAGATCCTACATTTTGGGAGCAAATTTTTGCCACATGCATGTTAGATAGGGCACTGATCTCCAGGATATATAAAGAGCTCCAAAAACATTACACCCAAAAAACAAACAACCCAACCAATAAATGGGCTAAGGAGCTAAACAGACAATTCTCAGAAGAAGAAATATAATCGATCAACAAATATATGAAAAAATGTTCAGCATCTCTAGTAATTAGAGAAATGCAAATCAAAAGTACTCTAAGATTTCATCTCACTCAAGTCAGAATAGCAGTTATCAAGAATACAAGCAACACTTAAACATTGCTGGTGGGATTGCAAACTGGTGCAACCAATCTGGAAAGCAGTATGGAGACTGCTTAGAAAACTTGGAATGGAACCACCATTTGACCCAGCTATCCCACTCCTTGGCCTATACCCTAAAGACTTAAAAACAGCACACTACAGTAAAGCAGCCACTTCAACGTTTATAGCAGCACAATTCACAATTGCAAAACTGTGGAAGCAACCCAGATGTCCTTCAATAGATGAATGGATAAAGAAACTGTGGTACATATACACA
>PVHX01017580.1:17709-39655 GCA_004024805.1 Geosciurus inauris | reverse complement strand
AAAAAAAAAAAAAAAAAAGGAAAGAAAGAAAGAAAAAGAAAAAAATAACTTGGCAGAGGAGAGGAAGGAGCCTGTTGGTTATAGTTTGGATATGAAATGTCCCTCCAAAACTCATGTGTTGAAGGATCGTTCAACAGCAGCATTCAGAGGTGGAGGATTGAGAGGTGATTGAATCATGAAGGCTCTGATCTCTATGGGTTAATCCACTGACAGATGTGTGACTTAATGGGTTGTTGCAAAGTGATGGTGACTTTAGGAGGGGGGTCTAGTTGAAGGAAGTAGGTCCCTGTTTCCCTTGTTCTTTTGTGAAGCATTTAATTCAGTTGTTTATTCATCTATTAATTTACTCAACAATATTATTAGGTGCCTACTATGTATTTGTACAAATAAGAGTCTGGGGATGTTGTGAAAAATTCATAAGCAGCCAGGTGCGGTGGCACACACCTGTAATCCCAGCACTTTGGGAGGCTGAGACAGGAGGATCACGAGTTCAAAGCCATCCTCAGCAAGGGCGAGACACTAAGCAACTCAGTGAGACCCTGTCTCTACATAAAACACAAAGTAGGGCTGGGGATGTGGCTCAGTGGTCGAGTACTCCTGAGTTCAATCTCTGGTACCCCCCCAAAAAAAATCATAGGCACTTGACCTCCATTCTTTTTTTTTTTTTTTTAGTTGTAGATGGACACAGTATTTTTACTTTATTTTTAAGTGGTGCTGAGGATTGAACCCAGTGCCTCACGCATGTGAGGCAAGTGCTTTACCACTGAGCCACAATCCCAGCCCCTTGACCTCCATTCTTAATTCTTTTTCTATTTTGGTACTGAGGATTGAACCAAGGGGCACTACCACCGAGTCATATCACCAGCCCTTTTTACTTTTTATTTCGGATAGGATCTCGCTGAGTTGCTTAGGGCCTCACTAAGTTGCTGAGGCTGGTCTCAAATTTGTGATCCTCCTGCCTCAGCCTCCTGAGTTGCTGGGATTACAGGCGTGTGCTACCATGCTTGATTTACTTTTATTTTTATTATTACTGCTACTTTTGACTTCAAGGAGCTCTTTATCTATTGGTAAAGTCAGTGGAAGATTGGCAGAAGCAATCTGGAACCTAGCAGTGTATTTGTGGAGTGAGAGGGGTGGAGCAGTTGAGAAAGCTAGGGCATCAGTGCTTTCCTGAGGAGGTGGTGATTGGGATACCTGAGGCTGATTCTCTCAGCAGCCATTTATTGTGTACCTACTACATACCAGTTGCTGTGAACTATATGAAGAGCTGGGCTTGAAGGGAGGTACTGGGGAAAGAAATTGACCAAATTAAATTGTTATATTTTGTGCATGTACAGACGTGTAACAATGACTCCCACTAGTGTGTATAATTAAAATATATCAATAAAGCTGGAACGGCACAAGCCAGTCATCCCAGCAACTCAGGAGGCTGAGATAGGAGGATCACAAGTTCAAGGCCAGCTTCATCAACTCAGCGAGATCCTAAGCAATTTTGCAAGACTCTTTCTCAAAGTAAAAAATAAAAGGGCTGGGTATGTAGCTCCGTGGTAAAGCACCCCTGGGTTCAGTCTTCAGAAATCTTTTCCCCCAAGAGGGCTGGGGTTATGGCTCAGTGGTAGAGCACTTGCCTAGCATGTATGAGGCACTGGGTTCGATTCTCAGCACCACATATACATACACAAAATAAAGGCCCATCTACAACTAATAAAACATTTTGGGGAAAAAAAAAGAAATCTTTTTCCCCAAAAAAGAAAGAGCTGGGTGCTTAAGTGAATAAGACAGAGGCTAAAGTCTCTGGGCACACAGTGTCTTGAAGGAGATGGCCAGGTAAACAGGTAAATAGTTATATTAGACTGTAGTCAGTTTTTTTTTTATTTTGGGGAGGGGTACCAAGGATTGAACTAAGGGACATCCGACCACTGAGCCTCATCCCCAGCCCTATTTTGTGTTTTTATTTAGAGAAAGGGTCTCACTGAGTTGCTTAGCACCTCGCCATTGCTGAGGCTGGCTTTGAACTCGCGATTCTCCTGTCTCAGCCTCCCTAAGTGCTGGGATTACAGGTGTGCACCACCGCACCAGCTCTGTAGTCAGTTTTGAGATGGAGATGGGGGAGCCTGGTGTAGTGGTGAATATCTATAATCCCAGAAACTCAGGAGGCTGAGGAAGGAGGATCATCAAGGTCATCCTGTGCAACTTAACACTGTTCCAAAAATAAAACAACAGGTCTGGAGGTGTAGCTCAGTGGTAGAGCACTTGCCTCATATGCGTGAGGTGCTGGGTTTGATCCTCAGCACTACAAAAAAATAAATAAATGAATAAAGATGTTGTGTTCATCTACAAGTAAAAAATATTAGAAACAAAACAAAAAGCAAAAAAGGTCTGGGTTTATAGCTCAATGGCTCCATGGTAGAGTGCCCTAGGTTCAATTTCCAGTACTCTCCCTCCAAAAAAAAGAGAGAGAGAGAAAAAGAGGGAGTCAGATGTCCTAGAGGAGGTGACCGCTGAGCTTTATCTTTGGGGAGGTAAATAGAATTAGCCAGGAAGAAAAGCAGAAACTGGTTTACATATAAACCAGATATAGCTCAGTGGAAGAGCGCTCACCTAGCATACAAGAGGCCCTGGGTCCGACCCCCAGCAGGACAAAAAAATAAATAAGTAAAAAAGCAGGATCTGCATTTCAGGAATCACAAGTACAAGGACTCTAAGGCTCAGGAGAAGACTCAGCGTGTAGAGGTAGACGCAGAATCATTTTGAAAGATTTCTGAGGTTGTGGTTGCAGGAGACAGAACAGACATTCACTAGGCTCAGTCAATAAGAAAATGTGTCAGCTCATGTGACTAAAAAGTTCAAGGTTCTGTGGCTTCAGCTCAGGTTGGTCCAGAGGCTCGATGTTGTCACTGAGTTTTGCGCCGTGTGTGTGTGTGTGTGTGTGTGTGTGTGTGTGTGTGTGCGCGCGAGAGAGACAGAGACAGAGACAGACAGAGAAAGAGATTTAGGATTGAATCCAAAGCTTCATGGATTTTAGGCAAGTGCCTTACCACACAGCTATATCCTCAGCCCTTTTAAACTTTTATTTTGAGGGCTAAGAGGGATGGCTCAGGAGAGTGGTGAGTGCTTTCCTACCATGCATGAGGCCCTGGGTTCAATCCCCAGCACAACAATAACAACAACAAAACTTATTTTGACCTTGGACTTATAACCTTCCTGCCTCCTTCTCCAGAGCTGCTGGGATTACAGGTGGGCCAGTTTCAAGTTACCCTCAGCAATGTTGGCTTTTCTGGAAGATCAAAGACAGCAGGCAGAGCTCCTGGGCTTCCTGATCTTTGTCCTATATTTGCAGCAAGCTGATTGGGCCAGTTCATGTCCCTAGGCCACTTCTTTTTTTTTTTTTTTTTGGTACTGGGGATTGAACTCAGGGGCACTTGACCACTGAGCCACATCCCCAGCCCTATTTTGTTTTATGTAGAGACAGGGTCTCACTGAGTTGCTTAGTGCCTTGCCATTGCTGAGGCTGGCTTTGAACTCACGATTCTCCTGTCTCAGCCTCCCTAAGTGCTGGGATAACAGGCGTGCGCCACCATGCTCGGTTCCTAGGCCACTTGTGGGCCAATCATGGTGTCTAGGACCTTGGAGAGGCTGACATGAGTGGGGATCAAGCCCACAGCACCACAAGGATCCCTGGACAGGAAAGGGCAAGTGGATGTTAGGGGAACAGACTTTGAAGAAGGAGATAAGGAGCTTGAACTTGAACGTAATCCAAGGATAATAAGAAGCAGAGGATTGACTTGATCAGAGTGGCTGATTTGACTGTTGAGTAAAGCACAGATTAGAGGAGTCAGAGAGATCAGTTGGGATCAGGCTCTTTCCATACTGGGATGAGAAGCCTTGCTCAGTGGTGCATGCCTGTAATCCCAGTGACTCAGGAGGCTGAGGCAGGAAGATTGCAAATTCAAGGCCAGTCTTGGCAACTCAGTGAAACCCTAAGCAAGAGTGTTAAAACAAATAAAAGAAGTAGAACTTAGCCGGGCGCGGTGGTGCAAGCCTATAATCCCAGCACTTTGGGAGGCTGAGACAGGAGAATCGCAAATTCAAAGCCAGCCTCAGCAATAGCAAGGCGCTAAGCAACTCAGTGAGACCCTGTCTCTACATAAAACACAAAATAGGGCTGGGGATGTGGCGTGGTGGTCGAGTGCCCCTGAGTTCAATCCTTGGTACTCAAAAAAATATTTAAAAAAAAAATACCCCGCATGGGATGAGGCTGGGTGGGCCAATAGGGAGTGCATTGACAGGAATTTGATGGAGGGAAGGGTGGAGGGCAGCTCCAGCTCCAAGTTCCTCCTTTGCATCTTGGCAGGAAGGAGGGTGCATGCTGGTCATATGGTGATAAAGATTCTGAGATCACTTTTGAGCAGATCTAAGAGTTAACAAGCTAAACCTCAGTCCAGAAGGCAGTTGGTTGGATGTGGGGATCTGGACGTTGGGGGTGTCCACAGCCCACAGTTGGAGGAACTGAAGGTCTTGGACAGACCCCCAAAGAACCAACAGAAGGCTCCCAGGATGGCAGCCAGGGAGGAGCCAGTGACCAGGAAAAGAGGTGGCCCTCTCCGTCCAGTCCTCCCCAGAGGCTGAGTGAGACCATGCCCCCAGAAGGCCTATGGATTTAGACATAGCAGGACCGCTTGTGACCTTGGCAGGGACACTTGCTGTGGAGTGGCTGGGCTGAAGTGACACTGCGGAGGGTTGGGGAGCGTGTGGGAGGTGAGGACACGGGTGGAGGGTGTGAATGACTCAAGAAGCCCAATTTGAGGAACAGGATCTTTTTTCTTTTTCTTTTTTTTTTTAAAGGCAGCAGGAGCTTGAGCAGAAAGGGGCCGCGAGGGTGAAGAGGTGCAGGGAGGGCCAGCAGCACCGGGTGTATTTGGGGTGGGGCATCAGTGGGAGCAGCTTTCTGTGCTCCAGGAGAGACAATCCTGAAGGAGAGGCCGTGGGGACCAAGACACTGCAGGGCCCAGGTGGGGGGACATGGAGCCTGGGAGTGAGATCAGGCTTAGAGGGAGAGGTGCATCCAAACTAGCTGGATCTGTGGGTGCAGAGGCAGCCATGGAGGGGGTTCTTCCCAGATGGCTTCAATTTGCTCTGGAAGTGAAAGTCAAGGTCATAATGCTAAGAGCCTCACAGAGGTTGGGGTTGTGGAAGAGGACGATGGGAAGGAGGTGAGGGCAGGAGAGGTACTTGCTGCTGGACCTGAAGCTCTGGGTGTGTGGTAGAGGGAGGGGGTGGGAAGCAGAGCTCACCTGCAGGACCCAGCAGTCCTGAGGGGCTGGGCATGGGGCTGGCAGGTGGGTGGTAAGGTATCCTGGGGCATCAGGTGGAGCTCAATGGATAGTGAGCAGACCTGCTCAGCTAGATCAGAAACAAGCTAGAAAACCCTTGAGTCCTGGGCTGGGAGAGGAGAGCTTAGCCTGGAAGGCAACGGGGAACCACACGGAAGGATACTGACCGAGTAAGAGTGGGACACGATCCAAGCAGTATCTATATTAAAAAAAAAAAAGAAAGAAAGAAAATCTGTATTTAGCTAGCGCGGTGATGCACGCCTGTAATCCCAGCATCTAGGGAGGCTGAGACAGGAGGATTGCGAGTTCAAAGCCAGCTTCAGCAACTCAGTTCAATCCCTGGTAAACTGCTCCCCTTCCCCCCCCAAAAAAGAATCTGTGTTCAGCACCCAGTACGGTGGTGCACACTTGCAATCCCAGCAACTCAGGAGGCTGAGACAGGTGGATCACAAGTTCAAGGCAACTTAGCAAGACCCTTTCTCAAAATAAAAAATGAAAAGGGATGGGGGGGATGTAGCTCAGTGGTAAAGCATCCTTGGGTTCAATCCCTAGTACAAAAAAACCAAAAATCTGTATTCAGCTATGTGTGCATAAAGGATTAGAAGGATCAGACTGAGGCGGAAATCTATAGTTGTTGGCAAGTCTAAATTGTCTGATGGAGGAGGAGCTTCTTGCTCCAGAGGTTAGAGGTTAGACCCAGGAATCCAACATATGGATGACCTTGAGTTGGTCTATAGCGGGTGTAGGAGCCATGTGCAGAGAGAGCCCTGCCAGGGTGCTCAAGAAGGAACCCCAGTTTTAGATGGAAACCAGCATTGATTTTTTTTTCCCTTGTACTGGGGATTGAACCCAAGGAGACTTAACCATTGAGTCATATCCCCAACTCTTTTTATTTTTCTTTTCATTTTGAGACAGAGTCTTACTAAGTTGCTGAGGATTTTGCTAAGTTGCTGAGGCTGGCTTTGAACTCGCGATCCTCCTGTCTCAGCCTCCCAAAGTGCTGGGATAACAGGCATGCGCCACCACACCCGGCTCAATGGATGTTCTTAACTGCATTCCCTCAGTGAATTCTCCTAATAATTGATGCGCTCGGGATTGTCATTCCCTTTTCTTTTCTTTAAGATTTTTTTAAACCTTTATTTTATTTATTTATGTATTTGGTATGTGGTGCTGAGGATCGAACCCAGTGCCTCATGCATGCGAGGCAGGCGCTCTAACCATGGAGCCACAACCCCAGCCCCTATTTTATTTATTTATGTGTAGTGCTGAGAACTGAACCCAGTGCCTCACACATGCCAGGCAAACACTCTACCACTGAGCCACACCCCAGCCCTGCCATTCCCTTTTATAGATAGAGGGACTGGGGCTCAGAGAGGCCAAGTATCTGAACTAAAGCCACACAGTAAGTGAGCTGGGACTCACCCTATATCTGAGCTCCTGGTCTGTTTTTGTCCTGCACACCTTTGTTCTTACGTCTCCATTGCCATCTTTCCAGGGTCCTCTGCTGCATGTTACTGCTCTGGGAGGTTCTTGGTGGCCCTGAGGGGACCATGGTCTGAAGCAGAACTTGCTCACAATGTATCTAAGCCTCAGTTACTCCATGGCTCTGGGGTGACCACGGTCTAGGCACTTAACCCAGGAACCTGGGCTCCTCAGTGCGCCAGGCTCAGCCTTCCCGGGAAGATGTTCGTGTCCAGGCTGAGGTGGGACCCCGCTGGCCTATGCTGCCACCGCCAGAGGGCGCAGCTGTGGCCCAGGTAAGGGGTGGGGAGACCCCCTTCCCCACTTCCGGAGAAATGGAGTGGGCTGCTGGCTCCCCCTCATGGAGCCCGGGAGGTCACTGTCGCCTTTCTGTCTCAGTCACCTGAGGTCTTGTTGACCCTTCCTCCCAGTTCCTGCTTGGCTCAGGGAGTCAGCTTTCCTCAGCGTGGGTGTCAGGAAGCTTGGGGTCTCCTTGCTGACCTCATGCCGGCTTTGGCTGTCCTTCCCCCAAGCACCAGCCTTTTACCTCAGTCATCTCTGTCTTTTCACGAGGGACTCGGGTGGAGCTGGCCGGGAGGCCAGGGTATCACCAGGAGGGCTCAGAAACGGGAGGGTAGCGCCCTGGGCCACACAGACAGTCAGGGGGCCCCAGTGGGTGTGAGCACAAGGAGGGACCAAATTCCTGTCTGGGCAGCATGGGGGGAGGGCAGCGGACCTCCATTTCTCCAGCTTCACCTCCCCCGACTCCCAGTTGAGGGGAGCACTCCCAGCCTCCATGATGGACAGCCAGGTTCCTGCCCAGGTTCTATCACCCTCCCTCCGTCACCCCAGGCCTGACTGCCTGCCTCCTTCCCCAAGTTTAGCCCCTTGGCTGTGGCCACTGAGGGCCTGGCCAGGGTCCCAGGCACTACACCACAGCGGACTGCCTCACTGGGGACTGTCCCAGTCTGTCTGGCAGGCCTGGCGGGTTTGGGATTGGCTGGAGCTGCCCCCGCCTTTGGGAGGAGGGAGGGGGCCGGGTGGCTCACCCAAGGTCACCCTCCTTTCCTTTCCCAGCATCCCCATGCAACCTTTGTCCCCTCCGCCTCACCTTGAGGGAGTAGGCAAGATGCCTGGCAGGCAGAGTACAGAAGAGCTAGGTGGAGAGGACGGCTCTGTGGGCTCCTGCCTTGATTCTGTCAACAAATGCCAGTGCCTACTGTATGCAAGGCCCCGAGAACACAGCAGGGAAGTCAGTGACACAGTCACACATATCAAGTACATTTGTGTCCATGAACTGTGTGGCTGATCACCAAGTGCATTTGGCCAGGCCAGGGATAACTTCCCTGAGGACCTCAAGGGTCAGGGACCTTTGGAGAAGGGAGGAAGTCTTCGGGCAGAGGCCTGAGCGGAGGCCTAGGCAAAGCCTCAGTCTCCTCATCTGAAGAGTGCAGGAAATAAAAGCACTATGCTCCCAGCTTGGGCTAGCTGCTAGGCAGCCTGCATCCTGGCCTGCAGCTCTAGAGACTGTCATCCCCCTTCTCTGCTGAAGGATGAATAGAGCACCTCAGCGGAGATGGTGGGTAGGGCTTTCCAGGGAGCCCTGCGGCTCTCCTCGCCAAGCTTGCAGGTAGCTTCAGGGAGGTGAAGGATTCCTGTTCTCACGCCAGGCAGACAAGCCAGGCTACCAGGCTGCTTTGGCCTCTTCTACTGCCTCAGGCTGGAGGAGAGGAGGGGCTGGTCCCTGGGCTGCCTCTCTTCTCCCCTCCCATACCCCATGTTTCAGGCCACGTGGCACCTCTGCACCTCAGGGCTGGGGGAGAATAATTCCTGAAGTGGGAACTCAGGGAGCTAGGGAAAGGTGGGTGGGATCTGGGGTATTGCTGTGACCCAGTCCTGTGGTACAGCAGCACCCCATAGCCCCAGGGCGGAAGGGAGGGGGTGCTGTCTCTTTAAGAGCCTTCAGGCTGCTGGGAGCAGATGGCCAGGCCGGCCGGGGCCCCTTGTCCTTTGTGTGCCTTCACACAAAAGAGGGGGCCATCTGGGGAGGGGGCGGCTGCAGCAGGTGGGGAGGGCTGGGCCTTGTTCCTCCCCTTTCTAACCCTGCTGTGTGCCCTTGCCCCTGGGGGGGAGGTTGCTCACTAGGAATGCACCTCCTCTCTGGACCCTGTGGCCCCCACAGCTGCCCCCAACTCCTACCATGCCCCTCTGTGTCAGGTCCTACCTCTTTGAAACCTCACTTCACAGGCCCTAGGGACCAGATCCCCACTCCAAGGAATAAACCTTTCTTCCCTGCCCCCACCTCCAGAGCAGGATCTTCCTTTGGCCCTAAGAGAAGCGAGAACAGAATTAGGTGCTCCAGGCTGGGGGGTCCGCAGGGAAGCCGGTGGCTGGGGATGCCTGCAGATGGAGGCATACCTCAGGTATCCCTGGAGGGGGATGCGGAATAAGCTAGAGGCTGAGGTCTAGGGTGGGGCTGAGGGGGCTGGGCCTAGGACCCCAGGTCCGAGTATGCAAAGAAGCAAGGAGGGGGATGGGGGACCCAACTGAGGCCCTGCCTAATGAACCCCGGCAGGCGAGATGAAAGATGACTTGGTAGAAGAGGGTGGTGCACACAATGGTTGTCTGCCAGGCAGAACGGGACAGTGGCAGCCTCCCCAAAGGGTGGAGGTGCTGGGAGCAGGGACGGCACCCTGCCACACAGGAGGGCTGAGTCTGGAAAGACTTTTCATTTTGGAGCGGACCCCTTAGCTCCGACCGGTCTTTGGTTCATTCATTCTCCTCCTTTGTCCAGACCTCCCCACCCTGGGGCTTGGTGCCCAGTCCATGATTTAAGAGGAGGAAAAAAGGCCCCATAGCCCTGGCCCGAGGTGTGGCGGGCAACGTGGCTACTGGCTGGGTGGCCCCATGTGCCCCGACAGACAGCGGATAGCGCAGCAGCCGGGTGGGGTCGCGCCTGACTTTGCCTGGCCGCCCGCAAGGAGCCCCCTAGGAACAGGCGGCCCCAGCCAGGTCGTGGCCCCACCGCAGGACCCAGGCCGGTCGGCCACAGGCAGCGGGTGGGGGCAGGGATCCCTGGCTGAGCCCTGGGCTGCTTCTAAATTTAGGAATCTGATTACAGAGTGGCCGAGGAAGGGAAGGGAGAGGAAGGCGCGAGTGCAGGCTCGACTCGGTCTGGGCACACCGGGGTGTGACCGGGTGAAGGCGTGTCCAAGAGTCCCAGGCTTTGGGTGGGAGGGGCGGCGGGCGGGGGCTTCGGCCTGTGTGCGCTGCAGCACGTGCCCGGGGCGGCAGGGACCGGCTCGGGCGCAGCTCGCAGTCTCGGAGCCGCCGCCGGTGTGTGTGCTGGCTCTTTGTGTGCCTGGCAGGGTGGCTGGGTCTGGCTTTGAAAGTCTCTGCCCACCCCCTCCCCCATCTCCGTCTGTGCCTCCCTACCCGCTTCCCTGTCTGTCACTCTGCCCGTGCTTGTCCGCGGGGAGGGGGATGCTGCTTCCAGCTGGGGTGACAGTGAACCCTGTGGGGAGGAGACCCACCCCTCTCGCCCCCAGCAGTCCAAACCTTCCTCTCGACCTCCCACTCCCATCCCTCAGCGCTTGATGCCACCGTCTTGGGGTGCAGACTGCAGTAGTCAAAGAAAACTAGAGTGACCCCTGGGGACCCACAGATCCACCAGAAGCCAGGCTCTGGCCCAGTAGCTCTTGGAGGATTTTATTCCTCGCCAGTCCGGCCTCCCATCCGCTCTGGCCCCCAAGGGCGCATGAAGGGGGGTCCCCCCTGCGGAAGGGGGGGCGGGGAGTTCCTTGGCAGGAAGGGAAATGGAAGGAAAAGCTGGGCTCCACCCGAGCGGACGGGCAGGCGGCCTCTGGGCCCCCGGGGCAGGCGGCCGTAACCCGAGCCCACTGGTGTGCAGGGCCGGTGAGCGCGTGGGTGGGGCTGACCCCCGGCTACTCCTGGGGGCAGTGGGATCTCCCCTAGGAGCAAGTCTAGGGGCCCAGGGACTGAAGAGGGCCCCAAGGAGGGACTCGCTCCCCACCCTGGTCCTGACCCCACCCCCTGGAGGTCTAGCCCCGGCCCCCAGGCCCCGCCCCCCGGGCCCTCCCTCCCACCCCAGGGCCAGATGTTCAGCTGGCGGAGGCATCGGCTGGGGGAGGGGTGCTGAGGCCGCAGCCGGCACTACTTCCCTGCCAGCAGCTTCATTGTGTGCGCGAGGAGCGAGCGGCGGCGGAGAGCGGGCGAGCGAGC
This sequence comes from Geosciurus inauris, assembly GCA_004024805.1. NCBI lineage: Eukaryota > Metazoa > Chordata > Mammalia > Rodentia > Sciuridae > Geosciurus > Geosciurus inauris. Next base: position 28,619 of record PVHX01017580.1, on the reverse strand, counting down.
AGCAGCGCGAGCGCGGCGGGGAGAGCGAGCGCGCCGGGGAGGGTGCGAGGCGGCGCCCGCGGCTGCGCTCCGCCCGCCTCCCGGCAACTCTGCCCCAGCGCCGCGCGCCGTGCGCGCCGTCCCGCCACCGCCGCGGCCCCGCTGGCTGCCGTCGCGGGCTGGGGGTCTGGTCCAGGCAGGGGTCCTAACCCCGGGACTTGGGCATCCCTGGCGCAGCCGAGAGGCGCGGAGCCCGCGGGGGACGTAAATTACGCTGCAGCTCGCCGGGTGAACGGCGTGGGCAGGCGGGCGGCGAGGCTTCGGGCGCCCCGAGGGCAGGGCTCCCCGACTTCTCCGGGGGAGCCTCAACCCCGAGGGGCGCACGGAGCAAGCGTGCCCCAGCCGCGCCGGACCTTGGGCTCATCCCCTGCGCACCCCACTGCTGCACAAACTTTTCTGACGCCCTCGCCCGTGGGGGTCGCGGGGAGCGCTGGGGCTGCCCCTTGGGCTCCCGCCCCGCCGGACCCTAGCCACGCTGACCTCCTGCCTCTTGTAGCCTCAGTGGCGACCTCTCCAGGCCGGGCCGGGCACGGCACTCGAGGCAAGCGCGGTAACCACCGTCGCTCTCCAAAGGCTCCCGCGCCTCCCGGGGCAGCCGGGCGGGGTAATGCCCTCGGTGATGGAGAAGCCGAGTGCGGGCTCTGGGATCCTGTCCCGCAGCCGGGCCAAGACGGCGCCCAACGGCGGACAGCCGCACTCGGAGGATGACAGCAGCGAGGAGGAGCACTCGCACGGTGAGCCCGGCGGCCTGGGGTTAAAGGCGCACTGGCCCAGGGGCCGCGAAGTGGGGGAGGGACAAGAGTTGCGGACTAAGGAGCCTATTATGTTGATGGTTCCTGTCCCCCTGGATTGGAGCCTCTGCCTTGCTTCTCCCTCAAGCTTGGGGCTGCCGGCACGGGGAATCTGGAGGCTTGGCTCCTCACTGCTGTGGAGGTAGTCCTGTCCGCTCCAGCCCTGCCCTCACTCACTGAGGGACCTAGGCGTGCCTCCCTCCCGTAGCTTGGGTCCCTCATACCTTGCCACCTTGCAGGGGACTGAGGTCTGGCTGGGGCAAGGGCCGGAAAGACCTCCACACGGAGCTGTGAGGCTCATGTGGTGGGGAGGAGCCTTGGGTTCCTTGCAGGGCTCTGGTCCAGGTCTAGGGTCTGCCCTGCGAGCCCCCACCTTCTGCCGGAACAAAGCACTCTGCTTGGCCTGGCTTGCCCCCTCCCCACCCGATATGGCCATGACTAGGCAGGGTCTCTCTCTTTTCCATTCTCCTCTTTGGCTGAGGGTAACTGGGGGAAGATCAGGGAAAAGTGAGCCTCCTGGAAGGTGGGGCCCCTGGGTGGTCAGGAAGGAGAACTCCAGCCCAGCCACCTCCCCCGCCACATCCTCCCGCCCTCCCTCCTTCCCTGGAGTCCTGACTGCCTCCCCCTGGCTCCACAGACAGCATGATCCGAGTTGGAACCAATTACCAGGCCGTAATTCCGGAGTGCAAGCCTGGTGAGTGGCAGGACAGGCGGCGGAGGGGAGGGGGGGGCGCTGCTGGCTTGGCCTGCAGCCCCACCTGGGGAGCCCTTGGCTGGCTCGAAGGACAGGCAGGCGGGCGGGGGTGGGTGGCCCCATGGCACTGTTAGTTTTCCTGCTCTGCTTTCCTGTCTGGGTCTCTGCTCCTCCTTCCCTTCTGGGCCTCACCTCTCAGGCCCTACTCCCCTGCTGCCCTCTGGCCTCAGGTCCAGTCTAGAGCCACCAGGCTGATCTGACTGTCTTCTCTCCTCCTTGGACTTTCAGAGAGCCCAGCTCGCTACAGCAACAAGGAGCTGAAGGGGATGTTGGTGTGGTCACCCAACCACTGCGTGTCAGATGCCAAGCGTGAGTAGGGCAGGCCCCAGGCTCAGGCTCAGCCCTGGGAGGGGGCACCTTGGGTTGAGGCAGAAAGCCAGGTGTGTGGCCTGTGTCTGTGGACCCACCTCCTTGGGAAGCTGAGGCAGGAAGGGAAGGTGGCTTGAGCCCTGGAGTTTGAGCCCAGCCTGGGCAACATAGGAAGACCCCATTCCCAAAGAGAAAGAAAGAAGAGGGTTCCCCCTGCCTGGGGCTCAGGTTCGGGGGTCTTTGCTCCAGAGTGGGGTCCCCTCCCCTCTCTGGACAGGCCTGGGTTAGGGACTGTGCCCCTCCTTGCAGTTGACAAGTACATTGCTATGGCCAAGGAGAAGCACGGCTACAACATCGAGCAGGTGAGCCCAGCCCCTGCACGATCGCGGGTGGGCTGGGCCAGTGCTGTGGGCAGTGCAGCCTGAGTTGCCCCTTGTTCTGGGCCAGGCACTGGGCATGCTCCTGTGGCATAAGCATGACGTGGAGAAGTCCCTGGCTGACCTGGCCAACTTCACTCCGTTCCCTGATGAGTGGACAGTGGAGGATAAGGTGCTGTTTGAGCAGGCCTTTGGCTTCCATGGCAAGTGCTTCCAGCGGATCCAGCAGATGGTAAAGCCCTCCCCTGCCCCGCGCTTCCCAGCCCTTCCGTTCCCCCAGCTCTCCTGGGGCCCAGAGTCTCGGGTGGGCACCCATGTTTGGCCTTGCCTCCCCAGCTGCCTGACAAGCTAATTCCCAGCCTGGTGAAGTATTACTACTCTTGGAAAAAGACCCGGAGCCGAACCAGCGTGATGGACAGACAGGCGCGGCGGCTGGGTGGCCGCAAGGACAAAGAAGACAGGTGGGGTCCAGGTCAACACAGGGTGGGGGCAGGCAGACTTCTTGGGCCCCTGCCTCATTCCCTCCCTGTCTCCTGTGTCCACAGCGATGAGCTTGAAGAGGGACGAGGAGCTGTGAGTGAGGGAGAGCCAGATGCTGGAGACCCCAAGAGAGAGGTGAGGTCCCCAGCTGCTGTGGCCCCACTGCCTGGCGCCCCCCCCCCCGGCTCTGCACCACTTGCCCCCTCTCCTTTCTCCACAGCCTCTTCCCTCTCGGCCCCTGAATACGCGCCCAGGCCCTGGAAAGAAGGAGGTCCAGGTGTCTCAGTACCGCCACCACCCGCTCCGAACCCGGCGACGCCCACCCAAGGGCATGTACCTGAGTCCTGAGGGCCTCACTGCAGTGTCAGGAAGCCCGGACCTTGCCAACCTCACACTCCGGGGTCTTGACTCACAGCTTATCTCTCTCAAGCGCCAGGTGGGCACAGAGCAGAGGGGGCCAGCAGCTCCTGGGAACTAAGTTTTGGGGTAGCTGAGATGTAGGGGAGATGGCACAGGCGTCCAACCTGTCTTGGCCCTGCCCTCTGGGATGCGGATACCCTGGTGTTTTTTTCTGGGCCCTCTTTAAAAGGTGGTTTGCAAACAGAGGAGGCTCACAGTGTCGGTCAGAGTGGTCGTGATGACTGCAGAGTGATGGCAGAGCTCTCTGTTGGGTGACATGGGATTGACTGCAGAGTAGGGCCCAGATGAGGCAAGGATGGTGACCTGGGACAGAGGTTAGATGACCCTTCCTCCTGGCTTTCTCAGGTGCAGAGCATGAAGCAGGCGAACAGCAGCCTCCGCCAAGCCCTGGAGGGCGGCATCGACCCACTCCGCCCCCCTGAGGTAAGGCTCGACATGGGGTGGGAAATGGGGTTCTCTCTGGAGGCAGAACAGAAAGGGGGTGTTGATAAGAGGTGCAGGGCTTCTGTCCCCTCCCCTTTTAAAAAAATACTTTTAGTTGTAGATGGACACAATACCTTTATTTATTTTTGGTACTGGAGATTGAACTCAGGGGCACTCGACCACTGAGCCACATCCCCAGCCCTATTTTGTGTTTTATGTAGAGACAGGGTCTCACTGAGTTGCTTAGTGCCTCGCCATTGCTGAGGCTGGCTTTGAACTTGCAATCCTCCTGCCTCAGCCTCCAGAAGTGCTGGGATTACAGGCATGCGCCACGCGCCTGGCTCCTTTATCTTTTTATTTATTTCTATGTGGTGCTGAGGAGTGAACCAAGTGCCTCATGTGCGAGGCAGCGCCCTACCACTGAGCTACAACTCCAGCCCATTTCCATATTTTTTACTTTATAAAGATTATATTCCTTGCTGGTCATGGAGGCACATACCTAAAATCCCAGCAACTCAGGGATTTGAACTTGTGAGGCAGGCAGATTACAAGTTCAAAGCCAGCCTCAGCAACTTAGCGAGGCCCTCAGTAGCTTAGGGAGACCTTGTCTCAAATAAAGAACTGGAGGGGCTGGGGTTGTAGCTCAGTGGTAGAGCACTTGCCTAGCATGGGTGAGGCACTGGGTTCGATCCTCAGCACCACATATAAATATTAAAATGAATAAAATAAAGATCCATCTACAACCAAAATATTTAAAAAAAAAAAAAAAATGAACTGGAGACAAGGCTCAGTGGTTAAACAACCCTTGGCTCAATCCCTGGTACCAAAAAACAACAACAACACAAACATACGTCTTGTTCTCCAGGCTAATACCAAGTTCAACTCCCGATGGACCACAGATGAGCAGCTTTTGGCTGTGCAAGGTGGGTTAGACTGTTGGGGAGAACAGAGGACCCCAGGAATCCACCCTTCACCTTCCAAATTGCTGAGGGGCAGGGAAGCAACAGCTCTGAGGGACATTCACACTTTTGCTGCCCTTTTGACCCTTGCAGCCATCCGTAGATATGGCAAAGACTTTGGGGCTATTGCAGAGGTGATTGGGAACAAGACTTTGACCCAGGTGAAGACCTTCTTTGTGAGCTACCGGCGCCGCTTCAATCTGGAGGAGGTGCTGCAGGAGTGGGAGGCTGAGCAGGATGGGGCCCCTGGAGCCCCAGTTCCCGTGGAGCAGGCTAGGAGAGGGGCTCCCTTGCCAGCCCCGGCCCTAGAGGAGGATGACGAGGTAAGAAGGGAAGGAAGCTCCCGGAGCAGAGGTGCTGCCCAGCACTCCTAGACTGGCCTCAGGGCCAGCACCAGTGCCCTTCTCATTATTTCCTCTTCCCTCAGGTCCAGATTACATCTGTCTCAACATCTGTGCCCAGATCAGTGCCCCCTGCACCTCCACCTCCTCCGTTGCCCTCCTCGCTGTCCCAGCCTCCCCCGCTGCTGAGGCCACCTCTGCCCACAGCTCCCACTCTGCTTCGCCAGCCACCCCCACTACAGCAGGGGCGCTTCCTGCAGCCACGGCTAGCTCCCAATCAGCCCCCTCCACCTCTCATCCGCCCAGCCTTGCCTGCCTCCCGCCACAGTGCCCGCCCTGGTCCTCAGCCCCCACCTACCCTCATCGGAGCCCCTCTGGAACCTCCAGCACCCTCACTCTGAGCCTTGGGGTCCTCCACCCCCCATGGTCTCCTGAACCCCTTTGCTGGCATCTCCAGCATCACTGAGGACAGAAGGGACTAGAGCTCTTGCCAGATCTTTCAAGACCTGGAGCTGCCAGTTGGCACAGCCCAGACCTGTGGGTTCTGCGTGTGTCCTGGCAGTGGAGTTGCAGGCTGGGGCTGAGGGGCCTTCAGAGCTGGCCTGAGGACTCTGCTTCCTGGCTGGGACTGGAATGGCTGCCTCCTTATCTGCGAGGGGCTTGGCCTTTGGGCCTGCCTGTTGTGTGTAGGGGGTAGTGACCTTAGCACGGGGCAGGGTAGGACAGTTTGGGGTGCTGGCTGTCCTCATTCCCCTTTCCCTCCTTTTAGCAATAAGTCTGGGGTGAGGTGGGGAGGGGTGGGGGAGGTGGGCAGAGAGGTTCTGGGCGGAGACAGCAGAGGTTTGAAGGAAGTCCTGTAGGGCCAGGTGGGAATGCTGCAGAGCCCTGAGGGTGCCACCTCACCCATCCTCCCCAGAGCTTGGGGAAGGGGGCTGGGAACTTATGCAGACGTGGGTTTATTTTTCAATGTTTTTAAAAAATAAATACAACCTCCTGAGCTGGCCAGGTCTTTTTCCTCTCTGTGACCTAAGGGTGTAAGGGAGCTGGCCCACCCAGCACTGGCCTCTCCCCAGGCCCCAGACACAATCAGTGCTCTCCTGTAAGGACAGGCAGGCAGGCAGGCAGGCAGGCGGCTGGGCTACATCTTGCCCCTGGGGGACTGGGTCCCTGCCTGGCTGGGAGAAGAAACAGGAGGCAGCTCAGATTCCAAACATTCTCTTTATTACGTGTGTTTGATCCAGAGGAGAAACTAAGTGCAGGGCCAGGTGGGAGGAAGGGGCTAGGTGGGGAGGGGCCACCTTGCCTGGGTGCCCCTGGCCCCCACCCCCTTTGGGAGCCAAGCCATGCCCTCCCGGCCCCCTTGGAGCACCCGGGCTGTTCCGTAGGGCAGGAGCTGGGAGGAGGGGGAGCCCTTGGTCGGAGCCGAGCCGCGATGGGAGCATGGGGCAGGAGGGCTGAGGTTAGCGAGGCCCCTTCCTGGGGCTCAAGGGCTCTGACGTTGCTGAGCCTGGCCTGGGAGTGGGGGTGACGAACAGGGGTGGAGTCGTCATGAATCAAAAAAATAATAATAATAAAATAATAAAATAAAAAATAAAACCCATCACAAAAAAAATGTACAACTCGGGTGAGGGCAGGGGCAGCCTGTCAGACTCCCTCCCCCCATTTCTCAAGAACTGAAACAGCAGAGAAATAAATTAAGGGATGCAGTGGCCACCACCAGCCAAGCGCCCACAGCCACCCACTCCCACACTGGCCGAGGAGGTTAGCAAGCGGGGGTCGCTTCGCCCATCTGTCCCCACCCCACGGAGGGCAGACGCTCCCGGCCCTGCCGCCCAATCCAGCCTTCCGCCAGGCGGCCGTGGAGGCCCTGGGCAGTCTCCTGAGAGGAGGGGCGACAGTGTCAGGAAGAAGGCAAGGCCGAGATGAGTGGTGCGGGAAGTCACTGCTATGGAGCGAGCTGGTGCCCAGATTAATGCCAACGACGGGGAAGCAGTGGGGAGGAGGGATGGCGAGGGGCTGTGCTTTCAGACAAAAGGCTTTCCCACAACGGAGAAGCCCGGCGTCCCTGTCAGGGAGATGAGCAGCCGGGGCGGGCCCCTGGGGCCCAGGCGCCCATCTGCCCTGCAGTCCCCTCCCCTCTCCCAGCCCTGGGTCAGCCCTCCTTCTACCGGGAGGGGTGGAAGAAGATGGCACAGACTTTTGAGGAGGGGGACAAACGTCCCCACAGCAGCTTGTGGAAGGAATGCCCAGCTCTGGGGAGGGGGCAGAGGATACAGTGTGGGGGGAGGCTTCAGCCCCCACCGCCCGCCCGCCCACGGCCCTGTCCTCTCCAGGGCTGTGCAGCACCCCCGCCCAGCCCCCAGCTGCCCAGGCCTGCAGCCCAGGGGCCGGAGGGCAGGGGAAGGCCACCTCTGGTGGTTCGCTTGGAGGGTAAGGAGGGGAGGAGAGGGGAGAAGCCCAAAGTGGGCCTGGCGGAGGGCCTGCCAGGGAACTCCACCACTCTTGCCTGAGAGTGTTCCAGCCCTGAGCCACCCTCCCGGGAAACCCCACAGATCCAGTCTCAACTGTCCCAATGGGGCAGGGAGGAAAGGTGGCTGCTGGGATTTTTTTTTTCTTTTTTCTTTTTGGTAATAAAAAATTTCTTGGTTTAGGCGAAATACTCTGTGCAACCGCAGTACCGAGGGGGAGCCCTGCCCCCCCACCGCCCCTCCCCCTCCCTTGCCTCCTGTGGGGAGAGAGGGGAAGGAGGGATTTCTGGGCAGGGTGAATGTGGGATGGGAAAGAAACATCTCCCATCCCCCACAAACATGGAAGAAAAAACCAAGAAGGGCCAGGGAGGGGACAAGTGCCAGCAGGGGAGACACGCCAATCCATTGCTGCAGTCTCGCCCAGGTGGGGCACAGGGGCAGGCCCCAGCAGCCAAGTCCGGCTGGTCGGCCTCTGCTACCCCACTCCTGGCAGCCTGTTAAAGCTTCAGCTCATTGGCTATTTTGGAGGCAATGTTTTTGAAGGCCATGGAGGTGCCTGATATCCGCTTAAACCGGACACCGTTGAGAGACAGCCGCGGCAGTTTGCACACCTCCATCTCCCACTGCACGAAGTTCTCGTGGCCCGGCGTGCCGTGCATGCACAGCAGCATGTATTTCTCATGCAGCTCGCTCTGGCAGCTGTTTGCGTCCAGCACCTTGCGGATCTCCCGCATCATCTCGTTGGGCTCCATGGAGCTGGTGGTCTTCATGCTCCACGTGAAGCGCAGCGAGCGTGGCTTGGCCTCCCGAAATTCTTCCTTTTCTTTGTCATTGCCTCCACTGCCTACCACGTGGGGTCTGCGGAGAGGGCAGAGGTGGGTGTCAGCTGGGGGCTGAGGCACCCCACCCACGGGACAGCCACCCTGGCAGACAGACCCTCAGACCAGGGAGGAGAGCGGGAGGGAGCACAGAGCAGCGAGCTGGAAGAGGGAGGGTCAGACTCTGGTCCGAGGGGCAGCAAGGGGTGAGAGGTGGGGGCAGTCCTCTGGCCCTCGCTCTCTCGGGGTAGAGGGTAGGGGGCGAGGAGAAGCCAAGCGGGTGGGGTGGGGTGACACTTCCATGCGGTCAGTCTTTTTCTTTGACGAGGGGAGGGCTACGCAAGGAATGAGTGCATTCGATGGCACTTGGCACAGACTGCCCCTCCAGAGAGGCTGAGCCAGCAACCAAGGTGGTCAAGGGGCAGGGGCCTAGAGCCCCAAACGCCCAACCCAAGGCTCTGACTTCCGGAATATACTAGGATCTGAGAAGGACCCAGAACTATTGCAGGTGGGCCTGGGAAAGGGAAATTCTGTGCGGAAAGGGAGGCCCCAAGAGGGTGGGGACAGGGCAGAACCACCAGAGAAAGGGCCAAGAGGCAGAAGGAAGAGAGGAGCAGGCGGCTTGTGGCAAGCCCGGTGGCCTGGGCAGGGCCAGTGCTGGCTCCCGCCCTCTCACCTGAGCGTCTCCACCCGGTCTTTGCTTTCAGGTTCATTCAGGTTCCTCAAAAAACAGAGCGAGGGAGAGTTTAGTGCTGGGATCTCTCGCTCCTTCCGCCGCCACAGACCCAGGTGAAGGCTGGGTCTGGGGAGGTGCCACCAGTGGGTGGGCAGGATCAAGCCCAAAGGCCACTTGCCCGGGACTTGCAGGCCAACATGGCTCTGCAGCACCTCATACTGGCAGCTCAACTGTCCCTTTCCAACAGGAAGCCCAGCACACGGGGCCTGTCCCTCCCCACACTCCCAGAGATGTGTGCTGGGCGGAGCCTCTGCTGGGGGAGGGGCGTGGCTGCGCAGGCGCAGATACAGAGCCCCCTCCAGCAGGAGCAGCTAACCCTCGGGCACACTGCCTGGCTCACGCTCTACCGGGGTAGGGGCTGGGAGCTGGTCCTTTACACCAATATACCAGGGTCTCAGATCAAAGTTTTCCTGGAGGAAGGGGCTAGGCGTACCCAGAAGCCTCTCTCAGAGGCTCAAAGTGCCAAGACCAAACTGTGTGGCAGGTGCTGTGGCTGATGGGAAAGGCCACTGCTCCATGCACTTGAAACTCCCCTATGGTTGGCCTGCCAGGCAGGCTGCTCACACAGGAGGGGGATAGCGGCCAGGTAGACACCTTAGGGGGTGGGGAAGAGGTCTGGCCCCGCTGAGCGGCTTCTCCAGCTCCTGCCTGAAAGGTGGGTGCCTGGAGCTGGGAAATTGGGGATAGCAGAAGGAGGCAAAGCTGAGAAGGGAGAGAGCAGCAGCACATGTAAAAGGGACACAAAGACACAGACACATGGAGGCCAGCAAGCGCACTGTGAGCAGGGCCCAGGTGTGACAGGAAGGAGCCCTAGCAGCTCTCCCCAGGCCCCGGCAGAGCAGGCCCAGCCAGCCATGCAGTCAGCTGGGCGAGAAGGAACAGGGAATGGGCAATGTCTGAGGACCCAGTCTGGCCTGTTTCTCCCACAGCTGGGGTACCAATACGCCTACCAGGTGACCCAGTGTCCCAACCTCGTCTTTGGTGTGCAGTTTCAGATCTGGCTCACCCAGGGCCACAGAGAGGTTAAGGCCAGGACTCAAAGAGCCAGGACCCTGGCCCCAGTGAGGGTGTGGCTCTCCTGATGTTCTGTCAGGGATTGGAGGCAGAATGGCCTCTGTCCGAGTTTATCAGCTCCTGGCTCTCTGGCAGGCACAGGACACGTGTGGAGGAAACAGCCCGGAGGAGAGGAGCGAAGGCTTGACTCATCCGATGCTGGGGAGGCAGTATGCCAGGCAGGGTGGGCTGGACTGGAGCTGCCAGAAGGGGGTGCTGTGCCCCATTCATGAGGCAAAGGCTCCCTGGGCCTGAAGGAGTCAGACTTTAGCCTAGGGACCCCAATGTCCCTGCAGTACCTTGAAAGTCGTGCCATGAGGTAGGCCAGGGAGGAAGAGGTCACACAGCCCTGAAATCTAGCAAGTCCAAGAGACCCCAAAAGAGATGCCATCCCAGATGCATTTTCACCCCAGTGGAGCCTCCTCATAGCGCATGCACACGACAAGGGAAGGACCAGAGAAGGAACCCAACACTTGTGACCAAAACCTGGGGTAGGTAAGGAGACAATCTTAAAGGGAGAATCCCTGAAAAGGTCTCCTCTTGCTTGAGGAAAGGTATACCTGTGGCCCAAGGAAGACCCCTTACTTTCAAAGCCATTTGCCCTGAGGGCCCAAAGTGGCCTCGGAGGGGCCCTGTGTTCTGAGCCCTGCCTGTCTGAAGGGGGCAGGGAGGGTGGACTGAGGCTGAGGCCTAGTCAGAGCAGTCTTCATCCCTTTAAGATGGCAGAGAGGAGGGCCACACAGAGCAGGTCAGCAGATGGGGAGGAATCAAGAGCTAGAAAAGAGGGGGTTAGTGATGGAGGCAGGGCAGACACAGGACAAACACACACACACAGTGGGCTCAACGCCTACCTTCTGGCAAACCTGAAAGACAGATTTCTAAAAAAACAAACAAAAAAAAAGACAAAATAAAAAAAGAAATAAAAAAAAAAAAAACCAACAA
>PVHX01017580.1:0-17609 GCA_004024805.1 Geosciurus inauris | reverse complement strand
GAGCGACGCAGGAGGTAGGGAGGGCCTCCGGAGGGCCTCGTTGCTTCCTGAGCCCTAACTCCAAGGTGGGGGAGGGGGGCGGGACAGAGAGCATCCCAAGAGGCTGGATGGCTGGATGCCCCTCAAGCTGCCCCTGAGATGGTCAGGGGCTCAGGTGTAAGCTGGGCCCACCATGGGCAGGTGTCAGAGCCAGGGCTGCAGGGAGGCCACTGTAGGCCCTTGCCAGCTACTGCACTGTGAGCTTCACTCTGGGAACCCCCAGACAGGACATGGCAGCAGCCAGACACTACCAACTGGTGGAGGAAAGGAGGTCAAGGGGGCAAGTTAAGAGACCAGGAAAAAATTTCCTTGTCAGCTCAGTCTGGCTCATGCCTCATGACTTTGCAGCTGCGTCACCAAATATAAGTTTCCATGGGAACCCAGGAGAGAAGAGGGGGGCTTTTATTTTAGCATCTGAGTTCACACTCCCCTAGAGAGGAGGCGGTATTGCCCATCTGCTTGGGGCCACAGAATGAGGGGTGCCTGAGAGGAACTGAGGAGAGGCCTAAGAAGACAGGTCTGGGCACATAAAGTGTTGGCAGTGACCCAATTTTTAAGGCTTCCTGAGGCCTCTTCTAACCCCTAGGACCCAACCCCACTTGTGGTATTTCCACCCCCATCCTAGGGTAAGGCCTGGCCCCAGCCTCTCTGTCACACTAAGCTCCTTGCTCACCTGCGGACAAACTTGGAGGTGAACTTGCTGAAGATGCTCCCGGAGGCCCCCCGCCGGCCCTGGCTGTGGCCAGAGGGAGAGGCTGGGGTCACACCGTAGGGCAAATTCTGCTGGTCCCGCACCTGTCGGAGCTGCCCAGCATGGAAGGTGCTTCGACTGGACACACCCCGGGGGAAATTAGTTCGGTCTGGGGCTCCACCGCTGCTGCTGATGTTGTGAGCGGAGGGGGAGGCGACAGGGACACGCTGGGGGGCTGTGCTGTAGGAAGAGAGGTGGGGCCGAGGGAACACGTCAGGTACAAAGAAGCCATGCACCACTGAGCACCTGGAATACCCAGCAGTGGGGACAGGGAGGGGGAATGCTAGGGCAGAGGCAGCCATCACAGAGGACACAGAAGGAAGGGTGTGACCACTGAAGACAGCGGTGAGGAGTCTTATAGAGGTGGAGATGATTCAGGAATGAAGGAAGGAAGGAAGGGAGACAAGGAAGGACCCATATGTGAGAGCAGTACAGGATGGACACAACTGGCTCCTTGGACCCTCGAGGTGACAATGGAACTCTCAAGGACTGAGGGTCCCTAAGGAAATCCAGGAAGGTTCAGAACAGAAAAGCTTCCCTTTGGAGTTTTGGACAGCTTCCTGCATATCTGTTCTGAGAGGGAGAACTAGAGGAAGAGGGACGGATATCAGTGGCATTTTTTTTTTTGTGCCCTCCACTTCCTGACCACAGGGGACAGAACCATGTCTTGTGGTTAGGATGACAAGAACAGAGCAGGCCCCCCAGGTGGAAAGAAGAGATGGCTGGGGTTAAGGGATAGGGCGGGCTGAGGGCAGCAGGTGCACCAGCTGCCCCAGCACACTTGCCTGGGCCGCGGCACCTCACAGTTATTCTCCGTGGGGGGCAGCCCAGAGGCCTTGTTGGGGTGCACGGAGGCCGACATGGATTTCTGGTGCTGGCGGGGCCGGGCCGCAGAGACTGCGGCAGAAGCGGAAGCCGTGGAGGCCCGGGACCCTGGCATGGTTAGGCTAGGAGACAAAAGCAGCGGAGAGGCCGGGGTTAGGGGTAGGTGCGGTAGAAGCCCGGGTCAGGAAGCAAGTGCAGGGCCAGGGCCAGGGCCAGGAGCATCAGCAGGACGCAGCTCAGGCCTGGGGAGCAGCGGTGAGAGGCAAGTCAGAGCCCAGGGTGACAGGATGGGAAGTGGAGGGCAGGGTGAGGAAGCAGCGAGGTAGGCCAGAGCCTGGGGAGAGGGAAAGTCAAGGCGAGGCCGCTGCCTCCGGCCTGTATTGGTCTCCTAGGAACTTTAAGAACAAGGCTGTTCCTTCTACAAAAGAGCAGGTATTGCTAAGGGGAGACCTTCAGCAAGCTCAGAAGAGGTGGAGCCAGGAATCCGAGACACTGGGGAAGGCTAACAGGCTGGGAGCTCTGCTCTCATGGGCACAGCTGGAGTCCCCCTCAATGCAGACCCCCTCAGATGGGCATCTCTTGGTTCTGGCCTGAGCTGGGGCCCCAAAGAAAAACCTTAGGTACCTAGAGGAAGGCAGCTCCAGGCCTGGCCACAGTCAAGAAGCAAGAAGGCCACTGTGATGACCACTGGAGTCCTACCCTTAGCAAACAACAGGAGCAGTCAGAGGAGGACAGGGAGAGGGGATGGCGTAGAGCAGGAGAAGGGAAGGTGGACGGCCAGACTGAACAGAGCCAGGACAAGACTCCGGGGAGCAGGGGTTGTGCTCTGAGGGGCAGGAGATGGTGCTAATGACAGGCACCATGCACTGCTGGAGAGGTGGCTCCTGTGAGCATGGCAGACAGCCCAGCACTCACCTGTCTTTACCATTCTGGATGGAGGCCTGGCCGAGGCTGGCCCTCTCCAAAAGCGGGGAATTTCTGCTTCGGTTTGTGCTGGTGGAGAGGACGCTATTCTGTGGGGAATAAAGGGCAAGAACGGTCTCATAGGAAGCCAAGTGTTCTCGAGCCAGACTGTCCCCCAGCGGACAGACAAGCTCTCTTTCCTCCTCCTCTCAAGCAGATAGCGGCAGATTGAAAAAGGGATTCTGCACTGCTGGGGTAAGGGTGGGCAGGGGCCTAGGCTTTCACAGTAAGCACCTGTAGCAGCCAGAGGACCAGGCCCCACACAGGAAGGGTGGAGGGCAGGAAGGAGGACCTGGGGCTGGGTGGGGGCCATGACTCACCGTGGAGGGGGTAGGGGTGGTCTTCTTTCTCTCCAGGCCCGGCAGGGGGCTGGCAGGCACTTTGGCGGTGCTGCTGGCCTTCCGCCCAGCCTCACGGTCCTCTTCAGGCCGCTTATTTTCTGCGTTGTTACTCTGAGTCTTCTTAGAGTAGGAATTAGAGGTGGGAATGGCAGGACCGGCTGGAGGGCCAGAGGTGTGATGGATGAGGTTAGGCGCCTGCTCGCTGAAGACCCACCCCATGCATGGCACTCTACCACCACCGAGTCCTGGTTTCACATAGGGGGAGGAAAGCTAGTGACCTGCCCGTGGCTGTGCTCTCCTGAAGTGGCTGAACCAGGACTGAAACTCAACTTATCCAAAGCCACCACAACCTGTGATGGCTCGGTAGAGGGGTAGTCCCCACCTGTGATTCTCAAAAGCACATACCCTGGTCACTGAAGCGCCGCTGCTTGGGGTTGGCTGAGACACTGCGCTGTACCTTGTGGGATGGGGATGGGGCACTGCTATTGGTCAGATCAGCTGAAGGCCGGGGTTTCAAAGTGATGGTGTCACCTTCGAGCTGTAAAAACAAAACATGGCATCAAGGAGGGCAGGAGGCATGCAGAGATCCCTCTCACACACCTTCTGCCCTGCCACGCATGCACTGCAGGCTCATCAGAGACATCACCTCACGAAACTAACATACACCTAAGCATATTCTCCTCTCCCCTGGAGACACACATGCTCTGATACAGTCAGGGACACACAGCCAAAGACACTCTCCATAGAAAGACACCCCGTCTTCAGGGAGAAATACACATGTCCACATGCCCAGAGACATGAATACTCATAAGAACACACACTGAGGCTCAGATACCAGCCTCCTGCCCACCTACCCGCAGAAAGCAGTCTAGGCCCATACCAAGTACCACCAGACACCACTTCAGCAGATGAAAGTGAGAACCGAGAGGGGGCCCACCAGCCCTCAGGGAAGGCAGAGTGGGAGGTTCTGAATGCATGCGGGCACTCAAAGAGGGTGAACCAAACCTGAATGGGCAGAACCAACCCTAAGGCCTCCAGATTGACAGCCAGGAGGACAGACACACATGCGCATGGAAACACATGCCCAGATGCAAGCACCAGAAAGAGGCAACACGCAGACTAAGACTTCTTAAGACAGAGGCACACACCTCAACCGAGAGGTATACTCCCAGACCTGGAGTGATTCAAAGATGTCTGGATTAACACAAAACTGCCTGTCAGGCGACGTAGGCCCATTTAAATCAATGCACAGCAGCCAGCTCAACGCATCCCTAGGAACCCAGCCCTGAGCTCAGCCCCCGAGCACAGGCAAGGCTTCATGCTGTACACACGGTCGAGCAAGGGCTACCCAGAGCAAGGGCGCCAGGACAGCAAATGGGGCAGGGAACACGCACCTCAGAGCTCTTATAGCCCAGGAGCAGGTAGGTAGCCATCACCTCGTTGTACCTCTGGCCCACCAGTGAGTCCTGGATCTCCTCCCGTGTGTAACCCATGGACACCATCAACTCTGCAGGGAGAGTACACAGTTAAGGCCAGCCTTGACTCCGAGGCAGGTTCAACCCCCTGGCCCAACAGCAGCCTCACCTGTCCGCCGGGGGTCTTTGTAGTCGGGGAGTGGCTCCACATAAGGCTTCAATTCATCATCTTCATGCCCCACATTCATCCATCGATCTTTCATGATTTGCTATGGAGCAAAGGGAAGGGATAAGGGCAGAGGGGGAAAAACTCAGCTTAGAGATTAACATGGGGACCCCAGGACTTTGGGCCAGTTGGTGTTGAAGGCTGCTCACCTCTAAAGTGCCTCTTTTGCTGGGATTAAGAATGAGAAATTTCTTAAGCAGATTTTCACAGTCCGTGGACATGTAGAACGGAATTCGGTATTTTCCCCTCAGCACCCGCTCCCGTAGCTCCTGTGGTTAGAAAATCTAAATCACCCCAAGGACAAGGGAAGGAACTAATATCCAGGACCTTGATTGCTGAAGACTGGCTAGGCAGATGTCACTGAAGGACAGTGAAAAGCCTGGGTGGAGGCACCTAACCAGAGAGGCAGTGAAGCCACCTACCTCTGTGCCCACCACATTCGCCCAGTCTAAGGCCTGCCCCCCAGAGTGCGTTGGAGGGGTGAACACCACAATGCAGCCCATCTTTTGAGATGGAAATCAAGGCTACTAATTCCCTTGTGTGGAAGACCTTTCAGCCATGGCTACCTTAGCAGGTCCTTCTCTGAAGTTCTAGCTTGAGGAAAATGTAGACAGGTGGAAAAGGTGAGAGGTGAGGGATAAGACCAGAGGTTGAGAGGAAATGAGAAGTGATAAAAATGATCTAAGCCTGTACATCACTGCACCTTGAGGTTCTGTCCATCAAAAGGCAGAGATCCGCTGACCAGCGTGTAGAGGATGACCCCCAGGCTCCACACATCCACCTCAGGTCCATCGTATTTTTTGCCCTGGAAGAGCTCTGGGGCAGCATAAGGGGGACTGCCACAGAAGGTATCCAGTTTGTTCCCAAAGGTGAATTCGTTGCTGAAGCCAAAGTCTGCAATCTTGATGTTCATATCTGCATCCAAGAGCAGGTTTTCTGCCTGGGAGGTGAGATGGAAAATGTTAGGACACCAAGTAGACCACACTGAGGCATTGAGCAGCAGGAGCTGAGGGGAAGGGAGACCCAACAGGAAGTCATCTCCACTCTCAGAACTTTCTTCACCAACTCCAGGGCAGGACCTCAGATAGCATGAGCAGGCTGGGCAGAAGGAAGGCATGCAGGCCACCCCTCATACAGGAAGCCAAGGTAGAGCTGGGAGCCATGGGCCTCGAGACCCTGGGAGCAGCACAAAGCTTTAAGGGTCAGTCAGGCCGAGGATTCACAGTCACGTCATGTTTGCGAGGACTCAGCAGCCAGGGGGTTCACAGTCTCAAACTCAAGTACCCTGGCAACAGAGACGGGGTGTGTGTGTGCATGCCTGCAAAGCAGCTATGACACCGCTGTAGAACACTCACTTCCCTCGGCAGCTGCTAGGCTGCCTGAAGGACCAGGAGAGCCTGCAGTGCTGCTGTCAAGCCTAGGAGCTCAGGAAGGGCAGAGATCCCAGCTGCCGCCACACTGGGGAGCTGAGTCCAGGCACAAGGCCTCTCTCAGAGGCAATCCTAGGGGCTTCTCACAGTTTCTTGAATACACAGAGCCTGATGGCACCCACAGCCATTTCAGTGAAGAAAGCGGAGGAGCGCCCAGCCCTACTCCAAGGCACAGGAGAGGAGAGTGTGCCTCACCTTTAGGTCTCTATGAACAATGAACTTCTGGTGACAGTACTGCACAGCAGACACTATCTGAAAGGAAGGAAGAAGGGTCAGTCCAGGGGTGTCTGAGAGCGGGCCACAGGGGCTGGTGGAGGCCACTAACAGCTGGGCAGCTCTTCCTTATAGGTCAAACCCCAAAAGGTAGCAGCTGGCCCACTCCCCACAGAGGGAGGCACACCCACCTGGCGGAATTTGGCTCGGGCCTCTTTTTCTTTCATCCTGCCATGAGCCACTAGGTAATCAAACACCTCTCCTAAAAAAGATGGACAGGAGCCCAGTGAGAGCCAGTCGGATTTGGGACAGGCAGGGGCACAACAGGAAGGGAACGCAGTTCCACACCTACCGCCACTGGCGTACTCCATGACAAGGTACAGTGTCTTCTCAGTCTCAATCACTTCAAATAACTTAACTACAAGAGAAAAGGCCAAGTCTAGATCAGACAGGGAGCATGGCCACATGCTAAGCCGGCACGTCCAGGGGCATCCTAGGGATAGAGGTTTTCACTTTCAGTCTCCCCTCCTCAGGACAAGCTCCTCATACCAGCCAAACTACTAAGAGCAGCCCAGTATGCCAGGGTAAAGCTGGACTTGGAGCTGAGCTTCCCCAGAGGCTGCCTTGACATTCTGGAGGCCTATAGACTCCCGAAGGCAACGTCCCCGGTGGGAAGGACTACGCTGCCAAGTGCAGCCTTGTTAAAAGGGAAGAAGAGAGGACTGACAGCTGCTTCTCACCTATGTTGGGATGATTCAAAACCTTCATTATTCTCACTTCACGGAAGAGCTAGAAAAGAAAACACCAGGGGGTCGTGCTTGCTCCTCTTGTTCCCCTCAGATCCCTCTAAACAGAGCCCATGCTAGGAATGTTCCCCCCAACAACAAAACCGAAGCCAGGCAAGGAGAAAGAAACAGGGCAGTGGACTGGCTCACTGTGGCCTTCTGCAGCTGGGAGGCAGGGATAGAGGAAGGCTGGGCTCTGCTGACCTGCCACCCCAGGCTGCCTCAGAAGTGGATGAGCCAGTCGCGCCCCTTCTACATCTATCCAAATCCAGCCTCAAGAGAGCAGCTGGGTCTGGCCTGGTGCCTCTGTAGGGGATGGTGAGCCAGTGCAGGTGAATCCTCAGCATGGCGCTCTTTCCCCAGTTCAGTGACCAAACACACCCCAGCAGGCCCAGTGATGGGGTGGAGCTCTGAGGGGCACCCATCACCTTCTAGCTTGGAGAAGTGAGAGGGCCTGCACTGGGGGATAGGCCTTTCTCTCCTGGGCCTCTGGGGTGGTGATAGAAGAAGCCACTCCTATATATAGCTGATGCCAATTTTAATCAAATCCACCTCCACACACTCACGCTCTCTTTGTGAAACAAAATCAGGGGCTCCAAACCATACATTTCCATAAAGAAAGATGACAGAAATGAACTCCTTCCTCCCTGCGGGGGCCAGAGAATTGGAGGTGGGGTTTTTTGGTAACTTCTAAGCCTCACCACTTGCACAAAGAACAAAACCGGTTGTTTTTTTGTTTTATGATTTGGGGTGGAGGTTGTCTGGAATCCTAATCCATAATACAATTTATAGAATAAAGTGAACATTAACTAGAAAGAAAAATAAGCAACTGCCTTTCTAATCTTTAAACTCCTGAACTTTTTCAGCTCCCTCTTTGTTAGGGTCTAGGTTTTTCTTGCTTCCTCCCCAACAATTATTATAGATGAAGATGCAAAGAATGCTAGATTCCCCTTAGGGGCAGTAATGGGGAGCAGCACTATAATGGGGCCCAGAGCCAGCAGCCAAGATTCTTCCCCTGAGGGTACCCTCTTGGCCTGGAAGCAGCAATCTCCTAGGAGAGACTGGATTTTTCTGGGCTTGCCCAGAACCATAAAGGGGCTATCTTCTTTGATGTTCATCCTTTAGAGATCACTGCCAAGATCAAATGTAAAGGATGATTAGGGTGAGTGGCACATGCTTATAATCCCAGTGACTCTGGAGGCTGAGGCAGGAGGATGGCAAGTTTAAAGACAGCTTTAGCAATTTAGTGAGGCCCTAAGCAACTTAGTGAGATCCTATCCCAAAAATATATATGTATATATATAAATATAAAAATATATTTATATAAAATATATAAAAATATAAATATAAAATAACATAAATATTTAAAAGATTATAATATACATACATATATAAATATAAAATATAAATATAAAAAAAAGATTTGGGGAGCTGGGCACAATGGTGCACACCTGTAATCCCAGCAACCTGGGAGGCTGACATGCAGAAGGATTGCAAGTTCAAGGTTAGTCTCAGCAATCTGGTGAGTCTCTGTCTCAAAAAGAAAAACAAAAACAAAGAATAGGGCTGGGGAAATAGTTCAGTGGTAAAATGCCCTTGGATTCAATCCCCAATACCAAAATAAAATAAACAAAGCGCAGTCCTTCTTCCCTTCCTCCTGTAACAAGCAGGGAAGCCCTGGTGATGACAGCAATGTTTCCTTTGAGCCAAACTCTTCAGGGGACCCAAGGGAACACCTTGGTTCCAGCTGTCAGCTTGTCAGAAACTTGCGCCATCCACCATAGTTCCAGGAGCACTGCCATCCATAACAGGCCCCGCCTCTAGTCCTGAGCCTCTCATACCACTGAGTCTGACATTTCTCATGGAGTCATCCTCCTACCTGACTGAACTACCACAATGTAGCCGGGTGCGGTGGCGCACGCCTTTAACCCCAGCACTTTGAGAGGCTGAGACAGGAGAATCACAAGTCAAAGCCAGCCTCAACAATGGCGAGGCGCTAAGCAACTCAGACCCTGTCTCTACATAAAACACAAAATAGGGCTGGGGATGTGGCTCGGTACATAGTAGAGTACCCCTGAGTTCAATCCCTGTTATAAAACAAAAAAAGAAACAAGTCTTGGTCCGAATATCTGAGTCAGGGTCAGCTACAGAAGGGCCCAAAGTAACTGGGTGCGGTGGCACAAGCCTGTAATCCCAGCACTTAGAGAGGCTAAGACAGGAGAATCGTGAGTTCAAAGCCAGCCTCAGCAATCGCGAGGTGCTAAGCAACTCAGTGAAACCCTGTCTCTACATAAAACACAAAATAGGGCTGGGGATGTGGCTCAGTGGTCGAATACCCATGAGTTCAATCTCCAGTACCAAAAAAAAAAGAAGGGCCCAAAGGAAACTTGACAGATCTAAATAGGGACAACTTTTATGGAGTCACAGAGGAGCCTCCTCTTTCTCCTAACTGTTGGAGCCCAGGAAGGGAAGAGAGGCAATTTCCAGCTCTATAGCAACCAGTCACTGGCAAGCTGTCCCCCTCTCTGAATGAAAGTCTCCCTTTCTTTTCTTACTTGTACCACACTTTTTTTTTTTTTTGGTACCAGGGATTGAACTCAGGGGCACTCGACCACTGAGCCACATCCCCAGCCCTATTTTGTGTTTTATGTAGAGACAGGGTCTCACTGAGTTGCTTAGCGCTTCACAGTTGCTGAGACTGGCTTTGAACTTGTGATCCTCCTGCCTCAGCCTCCGAAAGTACTGGGATTACAGGCGTGTGCCACTGTGCCCGGCTACTTGTACCACACTTCTAAAGTTTCTTGGGTAGAGGGTTTGTTCCTGTCTGCAGGAGTTTCCCCATCACCTATGGAAGACTTTAGTTTCCCACCGTTAAATGGGTGAAGAAAAGATCAACCTTCTCTAGCAAAAATTATGTGTAAATCACTTGTGACATCTAGCCCAGAGAGCCTAGAAGTGAGTAGGAATACTAGAAGTACCTCTCCTTAATCTGAACACCTTGTCAGGGACTCAGAACTGCAGTACAACTTCTAAAACCTCTAGTCTTCCATATTCACACTCTGAAATGGAGCTGGCAGAGAACGGAGGGCCAGGTTTCCTGCCTCTTCATTCTGCACTTCCAGAGCCAGTCCCCTGGATTATTCCAGGTCTTGGAGCAGCCTGCATGTGTTTCTAGTAATGCTGTAAACATGTGCTTCTGCATAGGGCTGGCCACAGGTCAGAAGATAACAAGATGTAGGAAATAGGTCAGACAGGTAGGCCTAGTGGCTGGAAAGGGGCAGAGAGGCTTCAGAAGGGCCTGCGGCCAGGAGGCCCACCTAGGAGATCTAAGCAAAGCCCTAGAGAGAGCAGAGCCACATGGAGTGGGTGGTGGGCACAAAGGAATGGCCAGAGGATTTACAGTAGGAATCCAAATGGAGTCAGTAGATCACTGAGCCCTGAGAGAAGCTTGGAAAGGGACAGGAGGAGCTGGGTGCTTACTTTTTGGAGGCTGGAGGAATTCAGTTGAGTCTTGTCAATGATCTTCACAGCTACCTGAACATGAGAAAAAAAGCCCAGTATCACTTCTTTGACCAGGCTAAGCCCAGGACTTGGCTCTACTCCCTCCTTTGTATTTCCTGCTCCTTTTCATCCCACAGTTCTTAGCTCCCCAATCAGATCTCACTTCAGCCTGATAAACAAGAGGCTGGCTGCCATTGCAGTCCCCCACTACCTGTGGGAGTGTCAACAGGATAGGAGCTGCTGCCATACCCCTAGCCCAGTGCTCACCTCTTTCCCAGTCAGGATATGCCGGGCCAACTTCACCTTGGCGAAGTTACCCTTGCCAATGGTCTTGAGGAGCCGGTAGTTACCAATATGGGGCTGCTCGTCAGCAGAAGTGGCTGAGTTGCGGCCCCGCAGCATGTTGGACTTACTGCTGGGCTTGGAATCAAGGTGTCCCAAGGTGGGCTGCAGGTGGAAACAGACATAACTTTACATGCTGCCCTTCCGGTTCCCTAAGCCCCTGCCCTCAGCTTTCTGTAAGAGATTTACGAGGCTAGGGTGCAGAGGCAGACTCCAAGAGGCTGATAGGCAGGAAGAAAAGGGAAGAGAGGAGCACAGGACAGCCAGTCTTCACTCCAAACGAGCATGGCGTAAGGTGCAGCCCCAAGACCCCAGGGGCACCAGAGCTGCTCCATCATGGGTGCTGCTGAGGCCCCAGTGAGAAGAGCCAGTAGCTCTTCCGCCTCAGGTCGATCTGGCTTCTTGCTGCCCTGTTCACACGAGAAGATCGCTGCATCCTAGAGTCACAGGGGCAGCAGGGTCAGAGCTGCTTCAGACTCACTGCCACCCAACTCCTCCACATTACCCTCGCTATCTGTCACTTTACATTTATTTGTTGTGGCTCCATGAAGTGAGAATGGACACCCACGAAGGCCTGCATATCTACTTTCTGCACTGATAGATCCCAGCACCGAGAGACTGGACTGTGGCTGGTGCTCTATGAATCTTCGCACAACAAATGAACTGAATGACTGGTCCAAGCACGGCAGCAGAAGTTACAGCTGGCTCTGAACATGTATATGAACACATACTATAATATAAAATGTAATATAACATAACAATATAAAATAGCATCATGGTTCAGCTGGGCACAGTGGAGCACACTTGTAATCCCAGTGACTCAGGAGGCTGAGGCAGGAGGATGGTAAGTTCAAGGCCAGCCTCAGCAACTTAACAAGGCCCTAAGCAATTTAGCAAGACCCTGTCTCAAAAAATAAAAAGGGCTGGGGATGTAGACACTCAGTGGTTAGGCATCTCTGGGTTCAATCCCCCCAAAATAAATAAATAAAATAAAAAATTAAAGAGTCTAGTCTAATACCTATGTTCAACCCTGATTTACCTGGTGCCAGAGCCTCCTTCCAGAACCATCTGGAGCTACCTCAGAAACTTCAAAGAGACTGAGGGTAATAGGGTGATCAGAGACTTGTGAGTCAAGGTTCTTCCTTTCATGGCCCCACCTGGCTCTAAGTGAAGCCCTTAAAACCACATAGAAAAAGCATGACTTGCTACGAACCAAGGAACTGCAAAAAGTTTGCTGGCTCAATAGATGCTCAAGCAGAAAAATAACAAGTATCCTGATTCTGACTCTCCCTGCTTGCCTGTCAATGGAGGGTCTTTGCATAGTGGCTGTGGGGTGCTCTTCCACTGAGCTACATCGTCAGCCCTTGGGATCTTCCTGCTTCAGCCTTCCCAGTTGCTGAGATTACAGGCCTGCATCACCTCATGCAGCATGTGGGCTGTGTTTTAGAGCTGTTTGAGCAGATCCCAGAAGCCCCTTAGAGGATAAAAGACCCTATGCACATGGCACACTGTGAAGCAGGGGCTCCTGACATCCCAGAAGAGTCCTTTTTTGCCTCCATGGCCCTTCAGGGCATGTCTTTTCTGCTACAAGTTCCCCCTGCCCCTCCCACCCTCATGGAGACATCTAGTCCTTTCTGTCTGGCCATCCAGCTGCAGAGTTCTCTGGTCTCCCCTCATGGAGACATCTAGTCCTTTCTGTCTGGCCATCCAGCTGCAGAGTTCTCTGGTTCTCCCCATACCAATCTTGAGTCTGGCCTGGCCCTCAGGCAACCTTTGCTAGATAACCAGATTGTCAAATGCCCACTTTTCTACCTTCCTAAGGAACTCTGGGGCTCACTCTCTTTGGAGAGAAGGGCAATTCTAGGCCCTGCTAGTGTCAAGTGGGGTGTTTCTGAAGGCCTGGCCTCCATGGCCTACCACTTCTCAGCTCCATCCTCCCCGACAAATTGCTGGACTTTCAGTGCCCCTGCCTGCCTTCCAGGAGAAATCTTCCTTCTGCTCCAGCTCTCACAAGGGGAAGATGGGTGGGAAAGCTTCATTGGCAGCTTCTACTGCACCTTCTGGGTTTCTGATTATACTGTGGTTTTGTTTTGTTTTGTTTTTTTTTGAGGGCACAGCCAAAGGCAGCAGGAACCTGACAGCCTCCAAGCCTGAACCGGAAATAGGGACTTAGCATCTACCAGGGGATGGGGCAAACCTGGGAATGCCATGCCCATCCTGAGCTCTGCCCTGCCCATCCTTCTTGGTGATTCTGGCCCCAGAGCTTGTCTTTGTGGCACAGCAGGACAGCATTTACCCCAGCTTTGGCTGCACGCTAGACTTCAAGAATCATCAACAACCATAAGTGGTACTTGCCATCCACCCTCTTCCTTATTGGTTAAGAGTGTAGATACCAGAGATAAACTGCCAGAGTTCAAATCCTAATTGCCACTTGACATGTTAACTTTATTGGCATCATCCTTAAGAAGAAGGTATGGGTACAAGGGGTGGGGGTTGGGGGAACCACTCAAAAGATGACCCATGGGTGTTTCCACACATCTGTGAGGTAATCTACTGGGTGCTAAGGAGTTCCACAGACCAACAAAACTAGGTTTAAGCCCTGGTTCCCCCACCTACTAGCTTTAGTTTTCTTATCTTATAATAAAGTAATAAAACATTCTCTACTTCTCATAGGTAGATGAGAAAATCCATCTAAAATGCTTTGTCCAATGCCTAATAAAAGCAACCAAATGTTATTGTCCACTAAGCCAAAGTCTGGCTGTCTACAAATGTCTGCATCTAAGCCAAGTACTGGGAAGGTGGCTGCAGGCCATCAGAGAGTCCACGGGGCCTTCTACCTGGAAGAAGGGTCCAGGCTGAGCACGTGCTACCCTGCATCCCAGTCCCTGTAGCCTTCACAATAGAGAAGGAAGGAGCCAGGCACTCACATGGGGTAGCTGTGAAGAGCTAGTCCCAATTGGGTACCCAGCACAATGAGAGAAGAGGTTCCACTTGTTGAGGACCACAGGAAGCAGCAAGCCCTGGGGTGGGCTTTGATTCTCTGTTCCAGAGTCACCAACTGCCTTTTCAGGCTTGAGCCACCTAACTGTTGGGACTCAAAATGCTCAGTTCTTCTCTTACCCCCACGTCATGCCTTTTTTATGCAGCAGGATGTTTCCTATAGCAGGGACCTGGGCCAGGGCAAGGAAGAGTCCACCAGGAGGAAGTAATGAAAGGAGGAGATGGGAATAGAGAAAGGAGTTTTCCACTGATGATGCTTCTTGCTTGAGCCAAGGTCCCAGGCAAGGCAACTTCCTTCCCTCCACTGCTGCTCTGAAGGACGAAGAGGAGGCAAGTTTGCAGGTGGCTATTATGGAGTTTCCCTTCTATGATTCAGACCAGGCCCATTCATCTTGACTCCAGATCTCACCAACGGGGTGGCAGGCTGAGGCCTATCTGCCCTGCTAGGCAAAAGAAACAGGATCTGGCTAAAGCCCTGGTCTCCCTTTCACCACCAAACTCCTTGCTCACAGTAGAATGTATACCAGGCATCCCAAAGCTCTGGCCTATACCTACATCATACCCAGGCAGGTCCCCAAGGCTCTCAAACAGACTTCAGAAATAAGGGGTTCCCCATGCAAGTATGTGGACCCAAGGCAGACCCATTACTATTACTTAGCAGGCCTGATCCTGCAGAAGAAAGGCCAAAACCACCAGGGGACAGAAGGCAGGGCACTAAGGGTAAGAGAAGAGTTTTAGATCCACAGGGTTTGCCAGAGCCCTTCAGCTTGGGAGCTGAGAACCTGGCCTAGGCGTGTTGCCAGGCTTGCCCGGAAGAGCCTCCACCCTGAGAGGCCTGGCGCTGACTCAGGTAGGCAGGGGCCCTTGCCCAAATGCTGGAAGCTCCCACCAATAGTTCTCCTCTCCAGAAACTGTGCTTTGGGGCCCAGCATGCAGAGCTGGCCTCAAATGTCCTGAGGTTTCCTCTGGGAGGGGTGATAGCAGGCACTCCCTAGCCAGAGGTGGACCAAGGCCAGGCACAGTGAAGAAAAGCGTCCCCTGGGCACTGGCCTGACATCCCAGCTGGCCCTCTCTGTAGTTCCGGAGCACCTCTCTGTTGCAGCTCACCTTCCAGGCCTCCTTCTGCCCCAGCGGATGCAAACTCAGGGAACACTCCTTTCCTTTCCTAGTCAAATGTCTCCTCGATACTGGGACACCCCTTCCCATGAACCTTACCACTCACTCCATGCTAGTGCCTGGTTCCACTGAGCAATTCCTGAAACAAGATCCTTGTCTCAGGTGGGAGGGAGGACAGAGGAGAGGAGAGTCTCAGAGGTTAAAAAAAAAAAAAAAGGCGGTGGGGGGGAACATACCCAGCCGGAGGAAGGGGCAAAGAATACCAGCGACTTCCATTCAGCACAGCCCACAGCAGAACCTGTCAGGCAGCGAGGGCAAAGTACAGAGGCCGGGAAGAGCCAGGCCCAGGGCGGGGGCTGCCTGCTCAGCCAGCCACCCTTACTCAGCCGGAGCAGGCGACACCTTCCACCACCTCCTCAGTGAAAAGGAGCAAAGCAGCCAGGCCAAGTGGCTCCTGCCTGGAAACCTGGACTGTGTTGCAACCGAAACCACCACTAGCAAAGACAGAGAGTGGTTTGGCAAGGAGAGCAACGGGGACAAAGCCTGGGGCTTCTGGAAGACCAGGGCCTGGTGGTCAGGAAGGGTGTGCAGCTCTGGGATATTGCTCCAGGATCAAGATGGGAGGAGAGGGGCAAGAGAACAGGCAGGAAGGGAGACAGAGAAAGAGGCGGGTTTAGATCAACTTCCTTATCCCCTCCCCCTTCCTCCCCGGAAGTGGGCTGCCCCACCCTCCCCAAGGTGCTCTGCTGGGTAACAGCTGGAAAGGGTGAGAAGGAGACGCCCTTCAGCCAGGGCAGTCATAAGCCCTTATCTCACCTGCAGCAGGTGGGACCTGGGTAGGGGCACAGCATATTAACAAGGCCTTAAACATGGCCGGGAAGACGCGTGACTCAGATATGCTGGCCCAGAGAGGCAGCCCTGGGGAGGGCCAGCAAACCTCCCTCATGGTTGCAGCAGGAGGGTGTAGGCAGGAACTAGCAAGCCCCCCATGGCAGATGGACCTCCCACTTCCAAAACACACAGCACTTAACCTTAGAAAAACGCACAACCTGCTTGGATACCACGTATTTTGGAGATAACTTCAGGGGGTTTGAGGACCTTGTGAAGGCCCTTGGAGGTCTAGGTTTACATGTCTTTTTCGATAAACTGAGAATGACAGGCTTAATCCTAGATTATGCTCACAGGTTGGGAACAATCCAAATGTTCCTTCGAAGTCCCTTCCAACCTTGCTTCTGGACGTCTATCTAGTTTCCTGCTCATCTCCAAGTCTCCAGCTACCAACCCCTTCACTCCACCAAAAAAACAGCTCTTTAGGGACCTTGAGCTTCTTCACACCTTTCTCTCCCAAAGACCTCAAGGTCAGAGCACCTGGTAAGCTCAGAGCAGGCTGGCACTCCACCCCCTCTCCCCAGAGAAGACTAAACTTCCAGACCACTGCCCTGTCTGTCCTGCTCGCAGTTCTTTCTGGCTCCTGGATCTATCTCCTGCTCTCCCAGCCTTCTAAGCTAGAGTCTTTCCCACTAAGCAGCTCCATAACCTCCTTCTGCCTGGCCATAAATGGATCTGGGAAGGGCCAAATCTCCATGGGGCCTCCCAGTACCTGAGCACATAGTTCTGGGAGACCATGTCACTCAGGGGCAACCCAGAAATGCCTACAGTAACCAGGAACACTGATGAACAGATTCAACCTTTCTGACACTATCACGTACCCAGCACTTACAATTCTTGTTTTTCTTTTTTCCCATAAACAAACCCACAGGGTACGTAGTGTCCCCATTTTCCATCAAGAAACTGACCCTCAGAGGTCACAAGATGTGTCCAGGGTCCGGCAGAGCTGAGGCTGGAACCCTCCTGTGGGCACCTGCCGATCCTTAATTCCCTTCATTAGCTTCTACTCAACTCCTCTTTAAGCTGAATTTGCTTGTTTTAAAAGATTTTTAGTTGTGGATAGACACAATATCTTTATTTCATTCATGTGGTGCTGAAGATCAAACCTAGTGCCTCACACGTGCTAGGCAAGTGTTCTACCTCTGAGCTGCAACCCCAGCCCCTGAATTCACTTTTTTAACCCCCTCTTCTAAAAGGTAAGACTGGCTCCTCCAGGCTAGCTGGAGGGGAAGATAGAGGCTTAGGAAAGGTGCCTGGGTCCCAGCAAGACCAGGAGTCTGGCTTTAGGGAATTCATCCAGATAGTCCCCCAGCAAGCCTTCCTCCTTCTACCCCTCCCCAATAGACCCTGATCTCAGGGGAGGTCATGGTTTGCACTGTATCCCAGACTCAGGATGGCCTGGGACCACCTGACCCTTCACTAACTGGCAAACTTAGAAGATAGAGAAGGATCACACAACTTCATTTTTCTAGTCCCCAGGGTTTTGCAATGCGACGGGTTTGTTTCTTCAGTCCTATATTTGGGAGATAGTAAGGGGTTTTGTGAACTTGAGGAAGTAGCAAGTACTGACTTCAAAGAGAGGCTCTGGAGCTGGGCGCGGTGGCTCAAGCCTGTAATCCCAGCACTTTGGGAGGCTGAGACAGGAGAATCGCAAGTTCAAAGCCAACCTCAGCACGGGCGAGGCGCTAAGCAACTCAGTGAGACCCTGTCTCTACATAAAACACAAAATAGGGCTGGGGATGTGGCTCAGTGGTCGAGTGCCCCTGAGTTCAAT
>PVHX01017579.1:0-39554 GCA_004024805.1 Geosciurus inauris | reverse complement strand
TGCATTCCTTTGGTTTGAAATTCTGCGCCTTCTTCTATCCCAATAAATCTTAGATTTGATCTTTTGATGCTGTCCCATATTTCTTGTATGTTCTATTCATGATTTTTTATCATCTTCACTGTATGGTCAATTTTATTTTCAAGATTGTGTATCTTGTATTCATTATCTGAGGTTCTGACTTCCAGGTGATCTAGTCTACTGGTGATGCTTTCTTTTGAGTTTTTCATTTGGTTTATTGTTTCTTTCATTTCAAGTATTTCTGATTAGGATTTTTGCACGATCTCTAGCTCTTTCTTAATTTTTTGCTACTTGTAATTGCTCTCTTATCTCTTTGTTAGAATGATTGATGGTCACCTTTAGTCGCTCTCCTATTTCTTTGTTGGATTGATCAATTTTTGCCTGTAATTGTTCACTTATGTCATTCTTTAGTTTGCTGATCATTTAAATATGTACATTCTGAATTTTTTCTCTGACATTTTAACAACTGTGCTATTAATGGATTCTGTTACAGTGGTATCTAGATTTATTTGGGGTACTTTCTTCCCTTGTTTTTCATGTTGATTGTGTATCTTCCTTTCTTGAAATACCAATCTGAGGTATTGCGGCTTCTATCCTATAATCTTGTATTGACAGTCCAGATTACCTGTGTCTCACCTTGGAGCTAGTTCTGTTCCCCCAGTGTCCTCAGATGGGCACTACTGCCACTAAAGATGGTGGCAGAGGTATTGGATGTACCTCTAGAGGGCAGTGGGAGTGACCTTGGTTGGGCTCCTGAGGCGATCCCTGAGGGCTCTTTCGCCCCTCTCTTATACTCCTGCTGGTGAACAAAAACTCTGGAGTAGAACTGGAGGCAGGCCCAGGTCTCATTTAGGAAGGGTCACAAGCAGGAGAGTCTATGTCCGACCCTTACAGTGAGTGTGAGCTCTCCTGGGGCTGGAGGCTAGCAGGCTCTGGTCTGCCTTCAACTGGGCACCCCTGGCATTCTCTAAGGGTGGTTCTGGACCGTCTGTCTCTCCTGACCACAGGAACTCTGGAGCGGAACTATGGCGGGCCCAAAGCGCACTTCAGTGGGGCTTTTTCACGCTGGGATCTCTGCAGGCCACTCTTACATTGGTATGCCTTCCATGGCTAGCAGCCAGCAGCCCCTGGTCTCCCATTGGCTGTACACTCGTGGAGTTTTCTGAGGGTGGATCTGAGCCCTCTGCGGCTCCTGCCCATCCACAGGAACTCTGGAGCAGAACTGAGGTGGGTCCAGGCCGCCCTTGGGCAGGGCTGACTCTGCTGGGGTCTCTGGAGTGACTCTTACCCTGAATTTGGGCTCTTCAGTGGCTAGTGGCTAGCAGTCTCTGGTCTCCTGTTGGCTGGACACCCATGGAGTTTCCTGAGGGTGGATCTGAGCCCTCCGTGGCTCCTGCCAGTCCACTGGAACTCCGGAGCTGAACTCAAGAAATATTTTGAACTATATAAAATTCAAACACAATTTCTCAAGAATTGTGGAATGTAATGAAAGGAGTGCTTAGAGGAAAATTTATAGCATTGAATGAGTAATTAGAAAAGAAAAGATCTAAAATCAACTGTCTAAATTTCCACCCTTGGAAATGAGAAAAAGAGAGTAAATCAAATGAAAAATAAGCAGAAGTTAACTAATCACAAAAATTGGAGCAGAAATCAATAAAATAGAAAACAAAAAAATCAATAGAGAAAAAAGTCATTGAAACAAAAATATGTCCCCATGAAAACATAAAAAAATTGAAAAAATTTTTATCCAGGCTAAGAAACAAGAGAGACATCACACATTATTAATAGTGGAGATGAAACATGAGATATCACTACAGATTCCAGGCACATTGAAAGCATAATAAAGAAATACTATGACCAACTCTATGCCCCCAAATTTAGTAACAGATGACATGAGCCAAATCCTTGAAAAACTCAATCTGCCAAAACTTATATTGGAAAAAATGGAGGAACTTTGGATGGGATAGAGGGAAGGTGGAGGAAGGGAGGGAAAATGGGAATAGCAAAAATGGTTGAATGCAATGGACATCATTACCCTAGGTGCATGTATGAAGACACAAATGGTGTGACTATATCTTGTTTGCAACCAGAGAGATGGAAAATTGAGCTCTATATATGTACTATGACTTGAAATGCATTTAAATAAATTAACTAATTTAAAAAAAAACTTGTATTGGAAGAAACAATCTCAATAGTCCAATCTAGTAAAGAATTTGAGTCAATAATTAACATTTTAAAGCACAAAGCACCAGGCCCAGATGGTAAATTCATCAGTGAATGCCATCAAATATGAAAAGAAATTATTCCAATATTCTATCATCTTAAGAGAGAAACAACGTTAATACTTCTTAATTTATTCCAGGAGGTCAGTATTACTCTAATATCAAAACCAAAGATATTATAATAAAGAAAACTATAAAATCTCATGAAAGATATACAAAATCAGGATCTCTCATGAACATAGATGCAAAAATCCTCAACAAAATATTAGAAAATCAAATTAAATAAGGTCTAAAAAATTATGCACCATAATAAAATAGGATTTATTAAAGATAGTCAAGGATGGTTTAACATTCAAAATACAATGTAAAGGCACAACAATGGGTTAAAGAAGCAAAACCACATGATTATACCAATAGATGCAGAAAAAAATGTTTAACAAAGTACTACACTTGTTCACAATAAAATCTCAGTAAACTTGGAATGGAGGGAAACATCTTCAATTTGATAAAGACTATCTACAAAACTAAAACTAACATTGTATTCAATAGTGAGAGGAAACAACAACAACAAAATTTTCATACTAAGATCAGGAACAAAGTACAGAAAAGCTCCACTTACTGCTGCTGTTCAACATGTTACTTGAAATCTGAGATAACACAATAACAAGAAAATAGATGAAAAAAAGCTACTGTAACCCTTTCTTATCCATGAAGGATAAACCGCAACACCCCCAGTGGATGCTTAAAACTATGGTAGTACCAAAGTCTATATATACTATTTTTGCCTATGCATATGTACCTACTACAAAGTTTAATTTTTAAATTAGCACAGTAAAAGATAAATAATAATAACTAATAATGAAATATGAAAATTAAAACATTATACTATAATAAAAATCATATCAGTTTGGTCCCTGTATCTTAAAACATCTTACTATATTTTTACCTTTTCATTTAAGGGAAGCACTTCCTAGCTTCTTTGCGGCATATCTGAATTGATAGCATTACTTTTCTTATGCTTTAGGAATATTATTACATAAAATAAATACTTGAAAACAAACTCTATGATACCATAACAGTCCATATAATAACTGAGGTGACTACTGAATAATTAACAGCTAAGTGGAATTTATAACACTGATATGTCAAACAGGTATGTGCATATCTTTAGTCGATGAAGCAAGATGGCATGAGATCTCATTATGTTATTGAAATTAATGGACAATTCAAAATTTATGAATTGTTTACTTTTGGAATTTTCTATTTAATGTTTTGAGATCATAGTTGACAATGGTAATTGAAACCGTAGAAAGCAAAACAACAAATGGTGTGGAACTATTTATTTAAATTGGAAAAGAAAAAATAAAACTCTTTTTTTTATGGATGGCCTTACTATTTATACAAGAAAATCCACAGAAACAACAATCATCAAAAATCCTCCTGGAACTGTTTTCAAGACAGAGGGTTATTATACAAAAGTCAATCACTTTCCAGTATACCAGCAATGAACAACTAGAATGTGAAATTAAAGGCAGTATATTTTACATTGGCACCTTCCAAAACAAAACATGTATAAGTCAAAAAATGTGTACAAGATTATCATGAAGAAAACTACAAAACTCTGATAAAAGAAATCAAACCAGAAGAATTAATGAAGAGATATTCCTTGTCCATCTGTGACCAAATTTTTTGTGTTCATGAAAAACTAAATATTGTCAAATGTCAGTTCTTCTCAACTTGATCTATAGATTCAATGCAACCCCAACCAAAATCCCAGAAAATCATGCATATATATTAAAAAATTCTACATTTTATGGGGAGGCAAAACAAATAATAAACAACACAATATTAAAGAAAAACAAAGTTGGAGGACTGACATTCTCTTATTTCAAGAATCATTCTAAAGATACCATATATAAGATAATGTGGTATTGGTGAAAGAATAGACAAAGAGATTAATGGAACAGAATAGAGAGCACAGAAGTAGACCCATACAACTATATTTGACTGATATTTGACAACAGAGTATAGGCAATACATGAGAGATAACGTGGTGATTCCAAAAAGTGATGCTGTAACTAGACATCTCCATGCAAGAAAATAAATCTTGGCATAGATCTTACACCCTTCACAAAAATTAACTCAAATGCATCACAAATCTAAAAGTAAAATTTCAAACTGTTAAACTCCTAGAAGACAAAATAGGAAAAAAATCTCAATAACTTTGGGTTTAGAGATGATTTTTTAGATACAAAACCAAAGGCACAGTCCATGAAAAAAATTGATAAGCTGAATGTTTGTTTGTTTGTTTTCACTCTTTGAAAGACTGTGAAAAGAATGAAAAGACAAAAGTTAGTCTGTATTGTCTGCGGGGAAAATTTGCAAAAGATATAGACGATACAGGATAGAATAAAATGTAACAATGAAACAAAATATTATAAATCTATTGCATACATGAATATAGAGGCAAAAGTTATAAAATATTACCTTAGCAAATTCAAACAAACACAAAAATTGGATATATTTCTGTTTTAGTCAGCTTTTGCACTGCTGTGACTTAAGGACCCAAACAGAACAGAACAACTGCAGAGGAGGAAGGTTTATTTAGGGGCTGATGGTTTCAGAGGTCTTAGTCCACAGAAGACCAGCTCCATTCCTCAGGGCTCAAGGTGAGGCTGAACATCATGGTGGAAGGGTGTGGTAGAGGGAACCAGCTCACATGATGATTAGAAAGCAGAGAGAGACTCTCCACTTTCCAGATACAAATATATACCCTCAAGCCACACCCCAATTCCCATCTCTTCCAGCCACACACTACCACTTCAATTACCATTCCATTAATCCCTACCAGGGAATTCATTCACTGAGTTAAGACTCTTACAACTCAATTATTTCTTCTCTGAAAGTTATTGTATTGTCTCACATGTGAGCTTTTGGGGGACACCACACATCCAAACCGTAACAACGGTTTTCAATTCTATTCCTAGAATGTGTGGAAGACTGAATATCAGAAAAATTCATTCATGTATGAAAGTACATCAGCAAATTTAAAGTCATAAACCATATGAAGATTTCAAGAACTCTGGACAAGCTTTCTGTCATATTCACTTATGTTTAAAGCAATATAATAATTATACAGTACAATCATTACACCAAAAAGGGAGAGGGGTTTTCCTAACATGATTATACCAATTAAAAACCTACAGTAAACTCACTCAGTGAGGATGTTTTAGAAATACTATAAATGAAAAGACAGATAAGAATACTTTCATCAATCGGTTTTTACATATCATATTGATCCTAACCTATGCAACAAGAAAAGAAAGATGCCTTAAAAATAAAATGTATAACTTTTTTTGAATGTAGAATATTTGACTATCTGTGAAGAAATCACAAGTGAATCTACAAAAATAATGTTAGAACCAAATGAAAATTCACAGTTTTCTAGGAAAATGAATAATGTACAAAAACCAGTTATGTTGCCATATGAATTAATAAAATTTTATAAAATGTAATAGAATGAAATAAAAGGTCTAATGCACAATAAAAACTTATGTAAACCCACACACATAGACACATAAATAACAAGTAAACATATATTTAAATATATCTATTTAAATATATATAAATATATATATAAATACACACATTACACATACAGACTCACAATTGTGTATGTGGGTCTAAAAAGAAATCGATCACACATCTGTGTGCTACTCAATTACAAATTCAATTTACCTGACATTTTATATAGTCAATGACGCTGTATACACTCACCAGCAGTGACCATAGCACTACACCAACCAAACAATAGTTGCATGAGGGTAAGGGAAAGGCTTTTCAATATCTCAGGTACACTTTCCATGTGTTTCCACCCCACAGAAAGCATTCAATTGTAATAGAGAATGTTGAAGTAGAGGAAGACCACTTCAATTCAGAGATGCTCTCTCCTCTGTTCCTTACATATTTCTATATTAGGCTTTATCCTCAGCCTCTCTGGGTAAGCACTGCAAGTTTCATCCCTTCCTGTGCATCTCAGAAGTTCAACCTACTGTGGACATTTTAGCTGTATTTCTATCTCCAGAATTCTGAATTAATACTTCTCCACCACATTTGGTTTTTGTTCTCCTCTTATATCTATTTTGATAGATATATTTCCAAAATTTCAAACAAAGAGACAAATTAGTAATAGATAAGACATGTAACATCTACTGCATGTTGGCTTGGAATCAACTCTGCAGGTCAATCATTCCTTCACTTTCTGCAATATTCAGTAAGGTTTTATATAATTTGTTAACCAATTTTCACCCAATTAGTTGCAAATGTAGATACCTATAACCCAATACTAACCGTTTCTAAGTACATATTCTTAAGAAACTCTTGCACATGTGTGCAGAGAGATATGAACACAATGCCTATTAGGAGATTCTCTATAATAGTGAATGTCTTTATTTAAAGACAATTTAAATGCCTGTGATTGGTGTGATGGACAAATATATATCAGTATTCACAGAAAGTTATGAAAGGGAATTCTGTAT
This sequence comes from Geosciurus inauris, assembly GCA_004024805.1. NCBI lineage: Eukaryota > Metazoa > Chordata > Mammalia > Rodentia > Sciuridae > Geosciurus > Geosciurus inauris. Next base: position 32,776 of record PVHX01017579.1, on the reverse strand, counting down.
GCCCAACATGCAGAGTAAATGTTAACGTCAGAAAGAATAAGAAAATCTGTCTCTTGGCAGCTAAAACTGAGATAGCAAATAGTAAGATTTTGATAGTCAGTCCATGAAAAATTAAAACTTCTGCACTTTTGATATTTGAAGTATGGTCTTCCAAGAGCACTATCCACCTATCACAAATTATTAAGCAAATGTCAGGTCAGTGCTTCTGAATCTCTGCTATGAATATTCTAGCTTAAGTCATGATTGTTAATTAAAGAGTTTAATATTTTTCACTACCTTCTTTAATCTTTTCTTTACTATTTTTAGGGTTCCAATTAATTACCTTATGCCACCAAATGTCCTCTTTCTTAGGACAATCAAACATAGACAATACATCTCCAATTCACTGAAATATTGCCCTGTAAAACTCTGTTGACACTATCATTTATGCTAATATTGGAAAAAGGAAATGCACTCATAGAGAAATTAAAAAAGACATTTTTTTCTACTTATAGCCATTTATTTTCCTGGGAAAGGACTTACATGATACAACTGACTTGTATTCATTTCTAAATTTAGACACAGATAATTCTTTATCCTTTGTGACTAAAAGAAAATGGCTTGTTTTCTTTCCATTGTGAATAAATCATCTTTAAAATGTACCAATAAAAGCTAACTAGAAATTTCTATATAGCATTTCATTGTTTCCTTTTTCCTAGCCCATAGTACTCTTGGTCTTTCAGAAGTCTAGGTGTGACATCTGTAATATTATAAGAATCTCAGAAAAAAAAAAAAACTTGCTTCATCTGGCTGGGTAGGGGGTTTTCCATTTCTCCTTAAAAAATTCTGTGTTCATTTCATCTAATATACAAACTTCTAGTCTCATATTATTTGCAAGGGTAATTCCATGTATACTAAAAAGAAAAGTCATTGGTGACCCTGGCTCCTGGGCTCAGACTCAGGGTTTATGTCTCCATTGCTACTTCACCATTTGTTCCAGAGAGTTTTATCATTAATGGACATAATACCTCAAGATATAAAGTATTTGTTAATATTCGTACACTGTTTTTGTGCCACTGGGTATCAATTGAGTCATCCAACTTGATCTATAAGAGAAATGAGCCAATGGATCAAGATATATAGAGGAAGTGGGTTATGACCCAACATAAGATTATACTGTTGCTTTGAATGCACTAGGAGATGTTAGATCATTTATTCTGAGCTTGATCACTTACATAATTCTATCCAGAAATAAGGCAGCACAGAGTAGAAATAGGGCCCAATTCCTGGGAAATGGGTCAATGGAGTGGGGCAGAGAAAGCAGTTTCTCTTGTTAATTGTTGGGTTTTAAGCCTTTAAGTAGCTGTGTATTCAAGACTCAAGCAGAAAGTGACCCCAACAGAAAGTGATAGCTTTAAGAAATTACACAGTCCTTTTACATCAATGAAGTGTATCTGATATGTTATCTGTGTTCATTAAGGCAAATTAACATTACTCTAATGAGAAACCTTAATCTCATTGGCCTCACACATGCAAGAGAAAGAAAGAAAGAGAGAGAGAGAGAGGGAGGGGAGGGAGAATGAGGGACAGAAGGAAGGAAGGAAGGAAGGAAGGAAGGAAGGAAGGAAGGAAGGAAGGAAGGAAGGAAGGAAGGAAGTTAGTTTCTCTCTCTTGTAAAATTGGAAATGTATCATACTTAACTTACTGGGACCTCCTAAAAAATAAATTTAAAACTGTTAAAAGTACTTAGCACAGCGATTGAATTCTGATACATTGTTGCCATCATCATCATCATCACCATCACCATTATCAGCATTGATATTTGCCACTATTGGATTACACAATAATTGGGCACTTATCCTATTTCCCTAGTGCCTGAATAGCTGTCAATATTGATCTGTGAGATGTTTTGGAAAAGGTAAACATTGAGCTTTAGACGAGGAATAGGTAGGGAGAGATGGTCTGGAGAGTAAGGCCAGGAGAGAAGTTATGATTGAATAGAGCCCCTCAAAATGAGACATCCTGAGCGGCTTTAGCCAAAAACCAATGAATGATAGTGGGTCAATAAAAAATAGTCCAGAACAAAATCAGGAATTCATCGTTAGACTTCAATATCCAAAGAACCACTGCTGAGCCTGGGTGGGTCAGGACTGGACAGAATCAAGAGAAAGACGACCTATGACAAGTCTTGTGAAGTCCTATGTCAGTCATGTGAAGATGTATAGACTCCATGACCTGCTTCAGTACTGTGAACAGGTCAAACAAGAAAGAAAGGAGAGAGAGAGAAGTAGGGAGGAAGAAAGGAGAAAGGGAAAGGGAGGAAGAAGAGAGGGAGGGAAAGGAAAAAAATAATTAATAGGAAAGACAATAACAACAGGCAGAAAGAAGTCCTGTGTAGTTAGAAACAATTTTGCTGAGTTGACTGTTTATATTCCATGTGCTATAGTCTTACTTCTAAAAATCTCTGCTTTAGTTTGTCATTCAATTTCTCTACAAATTAGGTCCTGCCTTGCTCTTATCAGTAATCATGCCTTTCTACCTCAGCCTCTGAGATGATTTTCTTCTAAACTGGCCACACCTCTCTGGGGTCCATTGTCACCCTCAAATGTGACCTGTTGCCGTTTTGAACGTGCTACGTCTTGGTTCCAACCACCTATTGGTTTGCCTATTTATGTACCATGATTTCTTTCCAATATCTGTTTTCAACCTTCGAAAATGCCATTGGTTTGTCAGACTCTAGACGTTAAGCATCTGGCTAGTGCTACTACCATTCAATTTGCGCGTGCACTCCCTCTCTCTCTCTCTCTCTCTCTCCTCTGTCTCTCTCGGGCGCGCACTCACGTTCAGAAAATCCTCTCTTTAAGGAAGGCACAGCCTACAACATTAAAGCAGAATTGCAAATGCAATCAATAAGGCAATTTTCCCTTTATTGAAGCTTGCAAGATTATTTTTTAAAATTTGGATTGAAGCTTCTTTTAAATACTCTGGCACCTCTAGAAGTAAATATTGGCATATATTGATTGAATAATTCCTCACACCAAACATTTGTTTTCACATTTTGTATGAATATATTTCAAACCAGTTCCAGGTTCTCTGTGTAAGTATTTCTCATGCTCATAGCTTGTATCCAAAGCAGAAACTAGTTCTCTTCAGGCGTCCTGGTGATATGCCATTACAAAGGAAATACTGCAGTATGAAACTTTATGAGCAACCATTTGGTTTCACACATTTCCCGCATTACTCATAGAGTAATATATTTGCTCCTTATTTCCAGATTAACAACAAGATTGATTTCCTCTTGGAGGATGGGCACCAGGAGGGGGATTTTGCTCAACAAGTTTCTTCTTGAGTTATTATTGTTTTTGTCTTTTTTAAATAGTATTTCTAATTGACAAAAATTGTATATACTTAGGGGTTGTCATGTGATGTTTTGATATATAAATACTTTATATGGTATTCAAATGAACTCATGTATATCCTCAAACATTTGTTATTTCTTTCGGTGAAATCAAAGTCCTTTCTTCCATTTTTTATGAAAACTACAGTAATTATCATTCTTTATACATACCCTGCTCTGCAATAGAACATCAGGATGTATTTCTCCTATCTGACTATGATTTAGTACTTGTTAATCATCCTTTCCCAATCCATCCCTACCCCCTGCTCTCTATAGCCTCTGGTAGCTACTATTTTACTTTCAGCTTCTAGGGCATCAACTTTTTACATTCTACGTGAGTGAAAGCACACAGTATTTGTATTTCTGTTCCTGATTTATTGCACTTAACATAAAGACCTCCAATTCCATTCATGGTGCAGCAACTGACTAGGTTTCATTCTTTTTCATGGCTGAATAGTATTCTATTTTGTGTATGAGCCACTTTTTCTTTATGCATTCATAAGTTGATGGACACTTAGTTGTTTCCATTTCATGGCTACTGTGAATAGTGCCACAATACTCGTGACAGTGTAGATGTCTCTTTGATATATTGATTTGATTTGCTTGGGATATATTACTAGTAGTAAGATTGCTTGATCATATGATAGTTCAATTTTTAATTTATCAAGGAAACTCCATGCTGATTTCCATGATAACTGTACCAATTTACATTTCCACCATCAGTTTGCGAGGGTCCCTTTTCCCCACATCCACATCCTCATCCTCATTTTTTGTCTTTCTGATAATAGTCATTCTAATTTCAATGTTTCGATTTTCTCTGATAAAGTACTAAATTATATCTCTGTGTTTTTTAAGTTTGTAAAGTTTCCTTAGAAAAGCTATTTTAACTTCTCTATACAATAGTGTATACATGTTGTTTACTATACTGTCAGTTTCTGGCATCTTATTTTGTCTGTTAGGCAACATTATAGTGCCCTGAAAGTTCTTGATGTTTGTTGGCATGTGACAACCTCTATGCACTGAAGAATTAGTTGTTTATTCCAGTCTTTGAAATCTGGTTTTATTCATTCTGCCTTTTCACAAATTCAAGCAGGTTGTTCGCTTTCTCTAAACCTCTGGTCACTTCCTCTACTTTAGCACTAGATGATACCCTATGTCCAAGTTTGCTGAGAGTTGGCTGGTGCGTTGTCACCGTTTCAGCACTAGAGGGTGCCCCAGGCACATATTTGTCTCAAATCTTCCGTTGGTGTATTGTTCAGAATGCACTGGGGCAGTGCCTTAAAAGGGTAGTCCATCCCCACAAGCCCTGGGGCAGACCCAGACATCTTGTCCATAGTCACAGACTTATGATCAGGTGCTACAGAACTCTGACTGCCAGTGGGGACTGAGACTTACTGTAGAGTTATTGTCCCTAAACTCCTATGCTATACTTTGGTACTTGCATCCCTCTTCTCCCAACAAGGGGACAATAACTTCCTCCATGTGCTGCTTCCTGACATTGTGGGAGTGCTGGGGTGGGCACTCCTGTGGCTATTCATACCACAATACAATACAGCATGCCCCCCAGACCTTTAATCCCACCAACAATAGTGCAGCATAGTAGTTCCGTGCTATTATGGTGTCTTATGGCCTGAGATTGCTAAAGCCAGCTGGCTGGAATATAAGTCTATCTGATCGGGGCTGTGAGTCTCTGCCTGGCACTGGAGTGCATCCAATTCTCCACCTATGGCCCTGGCCTGGGGACAGGGGCCACTGATATCACCCAGTGTTTACTTTAACTGGTCTAGCAATGAATTCCAAAATAAAATTCTGGGCTTACTTTTATGCCCTATGTATATTTGTAGATGGACACAATACCTTTGTTTATTTAGGTTTGTTGTTGTTGTTGTTGTTGGTTTGTTTTTTAATGTGCTGCTGTAGATTGAACCCAGTGCCTCACATGTGCTAGACAAAAGCTCTACCACTGAGCCACAAACTCAGCCCTCGTTATATATTTTAATCTACCTAATACAAGCAAGGTAATCTTAGGGAAAAGATTTGTATTTGTACACATATGACTTTCATGTCATTGCTTACAAGACTAAACTTCCTATTTTGATATGAACTCTTAAAAGCATCTGATGTTTCAGTGAACTACATTTTCAGGATAATTAATACACAAGAGATATATCTAGCTTAATTTAGATTACAACAAAATCTGAAATTATCAAAAATGAGAAGTGGAAAAGAAAGTTTAACTTTGCAGATTTCTTCATCAATCAGAATAATTATAAAAATAAGTTTTCCTTGGCTTATATTTTTAGGATATCATTTTATTGTTGGAACACAATACATTTTTTATTATACATAATTTTAATTTAGGATTGAAGTTGTGAAAATTCTTAGACTTCAGTAAACTAACATTTGTTTTAGACTAAATTTAGAGTTGTTTATCTCCAAAACCAAAGAATGAAATATGTTAACGTCATAGCTTTAAAGTTAAGATGGCAACTTACTCTAATGGAGAAAAACAACATATTTTCATTTAAGTTCAATTAATATTTTCATTTGAATGAATTAAATTTAATTTTGCTTATCATAGTTATATTACTGATGAAACTATGAATTAGTAACACCTTCAAGACAGCAGTTTTATATTATCTATCAATTTTAAAGATTTTTACATTCTTTGAGTCATCAGTTTAACTTTTAGGAATTTTCCATAAAAATACACTGACTCATGGGTTATGAGTTTGTAATAACTAAAGACCAAATACTGCTTAAATGTCCATGAATAGAATACTTTCTTAATAAAATTTTGTTAAATACATACAATAGAGTAAAATTAATTATAACATTTAACATATTGATTAATTAATTGAATTCCAATATTTATTATTTATCTATATGTTCCAGGCATGGTACTATGCACTAGAGAAGAATGAAATTAATAAATCAATTGAAAATATTTATTCTTCTGTAGTTAGCATTACAGTGGAAGTTGAAGGCAATAAATAAATCATGATGGGTAGTTCTAGTCTTCCTCTTTATTAAGGATAGTAAGGATATGGTCTGGGTGCTGTGGAGTTGCTATATTTAAAATGAAAATAAATTTTCAGTAACAAATTGAAAAAATTTCTAATTAGTATTAAGTAAAAAATATGCACAACAATCTGCAAAATATATACACATTACAGAGTACTTGCTTACCTAAAATATCTAAAAGAAACCAAGAAAGTGATAACATTGGTTATTCTCCACAGACGTTAGTGGATAAACAAAAGCAGGAAATTTTATTTTGTGTTTTCTGAATTGTGTGCCATTTAAATATGCATATTTTAAAGTAAAGAGTTGATTCAAAAACAGGCTTCAATTTCCTTTAATGATATTGACCTCTAATGTTCTAATATAAGAAAAGTCATGTTGTATCTCAAAGAAAATAATCAGCAGTTTGGGGTAAATATCTCTGATTGTAAGTATTTCAATGATACAAGGAAAGTTCCTCATACTTCTGGAAATCTCTTCTCCACAATGACTTCATCTGTGGTTAGACCCGGGTGCCAAACATAAAATGATGAAGGAAAAGGGAAGGGATGGGGTGTTCTGAGCAATTCTTTTTTCCACAAATCCTCTTCTGAGCACCCAGGGTGACTAGAGCCCACAAGGTCATTGGCACTTTGAAGATATGTTCACTATTTTGATGGCTCCAGCACAATTGTGATACATTTGAGCATTTGTAAAATTGCTGAGTAATATGAAAGTGAGTACTTAGGAGCTGCAGTAGGACACACACTTCTCATGAAGGAAAGCTCAGGGAGCATAAAACACTCTTGACATTCCCACAGTGATCGCAGACTGAGAACAGTAGGACTCCCTAGGCCTAGGAAATTAACAAGTCCCTGTATTTTGTCCTTCTGTTTCTTTCCCTTCAGAGAGTAAATTTACTCTGTTTTTGCCATTCTTATCTGCAATCTTCCAAAGTTTTGAGCTGATGATAGATTCCAGGTAAGAATGAGATAAAGCTATGAAAATCTGCTTAGCTTCACCAGTGAGATATTGGGTGTCTTTTTCTTAGCCATCTAATATTCCCCTTCTTCTCTCCTGAATCCTCAGCCATCTCATTGCCTGCTGCTCTGGGAAGCCCTTCAAATGTTCTCAGTCCTATAGGAAAATAGAACTCACTAGCAACTGATACTTATTTTAAATTTTAAGATTTTGAAAATTGAGCTAGAAGATTTCTTTCAAGTGTTTAGATTGTGTAAGAATCGTAACAGTAAAATCTGAAAGCAATTAAACACATCATTCAATGTAAGTGGTCAGGCATTTTACTGAGGTCTATAGAATGAGCCCAACAGGTTGCTCAGGAATCCAAAACAAAGAGCTGAGCTGGGGCTAGAACCAAAATGTCACCTCCAGTGTTCAGTCTCTTCTAGACAGATCAGTTCCCCGTTCACTATGTGTCTGCCTATTTAATTGTGTTCCGTTACAAGAAAAGTGTGGTCCCTGGTTTGATCCTTTAGTCTATGAATTACTTTATTTCATAAATTTAGGTCATTGATGCCCCTGTGGATGAATCCATCCACCAATGTATTGGGAAGTGTACCATCAAGAATAATATCATAGCCGGGTACAATGACGCATGTCTGTAATCCCAAAGGCTCGAAAGGCTGAGGCAGGAGTATCGTGAGTTCAAAGCCAGCCTCAGCAATGGCGAGGCACTAAGCAACTCAGTGAGGCCTTTTCTCTAAATAAAATACAAAATAGAGCTGAAGATGTGGCTCAGTGATTGAGTGCCCCTGAGTTCAATCCCTAGTAATCCCTCCCTCCAAAAAAATAAATAAATAACACTACCAGGCATGGTGGCTCAGGGGTCTGAGGCAGAAGGGATAGTAAATTCTAAACCAGCCTCAGCAGTTTAGCGAGACACTAAGCAACTTAGCAAGAGCCCATCTCAAAATAAAAAATAAAAAAGGCTGGGATATGGCTCACTAGTTTACCACCGGTTCAATCCTGGTACCAAAACAAAAAAACAAACAAACCAATCACCATAAACCGTGGTTTTACTTAGAAAAATAAAATGGCTTGATTTTCTTCCAATGTCTAATGTCTTCATAGACACAACCATGACTTCCATTTCTCACTTGGGATGTGGAAAGGTGACATTCATCATCATCTTGAAATTAGCACACATCCAACATATAATACTACTTCACCGGCCTGTGAAGTTTTCACCGTAAGGACACTTGAACATCATCTCAGGTCAGCTTCCCCAGAAGATAAGACAAGGATTTATGTGTAAGGGCCTCAGTCCAGAAAGCACCCCAGGATAAAACTCATGAAGGAAGGGAGGAAGCAGGTCAAGTAGGGGATGACATGCAAGGGTACAACTTCAGGCAGAGTCTCAACCTCAGGCTACTTTTGCAGGGAAACTCTGGCATCTAAATTATATCTCAGGGTTTGTCCCATCTTGGAACAGAATGCTGCAATTTCATAACCCATACCTATCTGCCCTTGCCAAGGGAAGTCCTTGAGGACATGAAACCCCCCCTGGGACACTGGCTGTCTGTACATGCAGACACCAGGGCACCAGTAGCCCAAGGGCAGTTTTCCAAGAGTGACAGGTGCCAGTCTCTAGGGAGCAAACACACTGAAGCCACAGGAGGGGCACACAGAGGCAAGGAACCTGATGGAGTACTGGCGGTGCCAGCTGCGAATATGTTGATTTTTGCCCTGAATAGAAGGGACAAAAATATGATCAGTTGCTGAACCTATCATCAAAAGCCAGGTCTTTGCTTTCTATTTTAGGACAAAGTCTCCATACTACCATTTACTTTTTTTGGTAGAATGCTTATATATATTTCTAGAGTACTCATGTCTACATATACATCCTAGAGGTAAATATGTTTATTTTAAAACATGTTTATATTACTAAAATATCAGTTTTACTTACTGTTTCATTCAGTTTTTTTGTCACTGTGACCAAAATACCAGACAAACTTGGAGGAAGAAAAGTTTATTTAGGAGCCCGTCGCGGTAGCTCAAGCCTGTAATCCCAGCATTTAGGGAGGCTGAGACAGGAGAATCACGAGTTCAAAGCCAGCCTCACAACAGTGAGGTGCTAAGCAACTCAGTGAGACCCTGTCTCTACATAAAACACAAAATAGGGCTGGGGATGTGGCTCAGTGGTTGAGTGCCCCTGAGTTCAATCCCCAGTACCAAAAAAAAAAAGTTTTTGGGGGGATCATGGTTTTAGAGGTCTCATGGTTGGCCACATCCACAGCTCTAGACCCAACATGAGACACAACAAGGTGGCCAAAGGGGAAGGGCGAAATGGATAAAAACTACTCACCTCCTGGCAGCCCGGAAGCAGAGAGAGAAAGAGCAGAAGGGCCTCAGAAAATAAAACCTTTCCAGGTGACACCTCCAGTCACCTACCTCTTCCACCCACACCCCACCTGCCTACAGTTACCACCCGGTTGCTTCATTCAAATTAGAATGGACTACTACTAGGTTATAGCTCTCACAATCCAATCCTCTGAACATTCCTGCATTAACACAGAGCTTTTGAGGGACATCTCATATCCAATCTATAACATTCACTGTCATAATATTTCATGCTTTCAAAAATGTTTTTCCTAGGTATTCATCTCCGCTTTAAACTTCATCAACTCATTCAGGGTCTTGATGATTTTACTAGAACACAGTGGAACTCTTATTTCATATACCTTCTGATTTATAAAAAATGAACAGAGAAGATGTCCAGTTTTTCCTTCTTTAGGCAAGGAATAGTCATGGCTTATTGGCATCCAATTTTGGGCATAGAGTTAGAATGTCTACTTTTCTCAAAAATAAAATAAATTTTAAAACTTGAGAATGGCAGAATTGGATCAAAATTTTACACATTGGAAGATCAAAGATTTGGATTGATCCTCACTTCTTACTCTATTCCCATATTTGGGGGGGGGGGGGTGTACCAGGAATTAAACTCAGGGATACTTGCCCACTAAGCCACATCCTCAGCCCTGTTTTGTATTTTATTTAGAGACAGGGTCTCACTGAGTTGCTTAGTGCCTCGTTGTTGCTGAGGCTAGCTTTGAACTCACCATCCTCTTGCCTCAGCCTCCCAAGCTGCTAGGATTACAGGCGCGCACCACCACGCCTGACTGTCCTCATATTTTTCTCTTTTAATTTTCCCTACATTGTAATTCAAGGTTATCAATAATAAGAAGAAAATAAGTTTCAGGAGAAGAGATCATTCATGGCACAGTTAGAAGCGCTGATTTCTAATTTAAGATTTCATACCTTCAGAATATATAAATAATATCAAATGTAAAAGGTCATGTGAAAATTGCACATTTATTTAGGTCATGGATATACAGATTAACTAAAAGGGCAAGTTTGCTTATCTAAAAATTGCATGAACCCAATACAAAAATACTCTTCCAAGCTGATCAGAAGTTTTGTTGACAGTTTTATCTATTTGATTAAAAGATAAGAACATGGAAACAAATAGTTACTAATAAATTAAATGTCTTTTGTTAGATTATCTCAAAATTTAAGATCCATAAATAAAACATAATAGAGAGGTGAAAAAGAGAACAGGTAAAGATGTTCTCTTTTTCACCTCTCTATTATGTTATCTTCATTGGTGAAAAAGAGAACATCTTTACCTGTCTCCCATACACCTCCAGGAGCTTAAGAATAGAGGGTTGATTATTAAGTGTTCATTAATATTAGTCCCCAGATGTTAAATGTAAGCAAGCCTAATATAGATTTATTCCAGTACTGCTAGGCCCTTAATATCTTAATATTCAGAGTTCCCAGATACCACTGCAATCTGTGCATTACACAACAGTGCCAGGCTTCCAGAGTGAGAGCGGGGCTAAAATTTACCCATTCCAGGAGCTGCACTGTGGCCTGCAGGGCCCTAGCCACACAGATGATGCCCTTCTCAATTAACAAGTGGCATCACAGAGGCTAATGGCAGCCCTGTTCATTTTATTAAAATAACATATCTGACCAGATATTCTTCTCTTTGGATCTACAAAGTTAGTTTTCAGCCTAGGAAGAAACATTCTCAATAACCTAGATATCCATTTATGAATGATTCATTATGCAATTTTCAAAATAGTTCAAACTTAGTTTCAAGATGCCAAGGGAAAATTGTGTAGCTTGACAGACATACACACAGAGACACATATTTACGTGTAAGTGAAAATATGCTTAGCTAGAGGATTTATTAATACACAGAAAAATGTATGCTCTTCTTACGCGGGTCAGGTAACTGATCTTAATGGCCATATTCCAGAATAAGACATTTTGTCATGCAGAATGGCAATACTCCAAGAGAACAAAATGAACTTTTTAGAGTCTATGATATCCTTAAATACACTCAGTGAACCACTAGGATCCAATGCTTGTATTTTATGACCAAAACGGAATTATCCCTTGGGTTCCAAAATTAGCCTAACTCTTTTACCAGGTATTTATTACTAGTATTTTGTACTCATTAAGTATTTTGTAATCATTAATATCATGATATATTTTTAATAATTTGATATAAATAAATCTAATCCTGAAAGCATCCACACTATCTTTCTTTGTCTTCAAAGAGCTTGTACAACTTCTCTGGTTAATGTGGGTAAGACAAGACTGTCAAATAGATACCTTTGCATTTTCCACTTTCTAATTTCTTTCCACTGTTCCATTTTATATCCAATTTCAAAATGAAAAAAAATGCCACACTTAGTAAAAATACCATTTTGTTTTCTTCAAAGTGGGTTTTTCCTTCTTTAATAGAAAAAAAGTTTTATTCTGTTGATTGTTACTGTATCTCCTAATGGTGGATTCACCAAATTTAACTCTTTCATTTCTTACCAGTATACATGCCTTTATCTAAGTAACAATGACACAATCTTTGAGTTTTCCTTTTTCCCTATTTCTTGCACAAACACAAAAAGACAGACAGACACACACACACACATACATGAGTACAGAAAAAAATCTATTCTTCTATTGAATACAATTATCTTTCCATTGTTCTTTAAAAGGCAGAACCCAGCTAAATAGAAACATCAACCACTACAGATAGGTACAGTGGAAAATAAAATTATATTTTTAACAATATTTTAATAATCTACAATCATGTGGGAATTCTGAAAAAAATTTTAAAGGAAAGAAATAAAATTAGTAAATTAGTAGCCTGACTTACTGTGTGCCTTGTGCCTGGCTACCTCCCATAACAGTCATAAAAGAAATATAGTCACATACCTAGGTGAGGTACAGCCAGCTGCTGTTTGGGGAAATAACGTAATTATTGTTACATGATATTAGATGATATTCCCATGCTACAAAGAGTTAAAACAGAATTCAGAGGTTCAATGAATTTTCAGTAGCAAGGAAAATTTTATGAATATGAGGGGGGCTTGAACTAAGTGTTCAAATGAGTGAAATTTAGATGAGTGCAGGACTGGAGGGAGCCATTCCTGGCAAAAGATACAGCAGAAGCAAGGTCCACGGAGAGGAGATGAAGAAAATATGTTGGGCAGGAGAAGGAGGTGAGGCAGGAGAAAGGCCACCGGGGAGAGAACATTTACAAGTCTGCACTCTTCAGGTAAGAGGATGCTATGCACCATGACAGCCTTCTAATCCCTCTTACCATTGGAGTTAGAGGATCCTCATTTATAGCCACAGATTTAAATACTTCTCCAATTGCTTTTTGACTGAATGTTTCAACTCCATGACAGTCTACTATTGACAATTGCTCACAAAGTAGAGAGGAAAAAAGTCTAAATACTTCTGTCCCCATTTCAAAATTGAATTTTTTAACAATGCAGAAATTATTTGAAAATACAAACAACAAAGAGTGATTTTTCTGTCTTGTCACTTGAAGGACAATAACCATCCTATGTAAGAATAGGAGCAACTGTGTCTAGCATCCCAACTGAGGAGTCCACAAACATCACTAGTTCCCCGGAGATTTAGAAGACCCAACACTGAGCTCAATTATGTCTGTAGAGCCCAAGTCAAATCTTTATGTAAGCTGGATGCCTTTCAAACCTGGGGGAAATCAGGTTCACTCAATTGCATATTTCTAAAGGCCAACTTCAAAATGCCTATTCAAAGTGGAGACCCATCCTTTGCCTACTGAGAGTACAAATGTAATGCCTGTCTCTGCAGCTCAGTGATAGTCCTTCTGCCCCTCCTAAAGCACACAGCAAAGAAGTCATTCCCTCTGTTTATACCTTTTCAGAGCTGATCCAGGGAAAAGGTGATATTTGCTCTGTATTAGTCTTTATGTTATTGACAAGGACTTCTCTATCTTCTGTGGGCCTGAATAAAGCTACTGCACATGAGAGATGGATGCTAATGATAACTATGGAGACACCTGGCATTTGTTCTCTAGTCCTCTGACATTTATGTTTCCACTTTGATTTTTTTGGTGTACACTCAAAGCTAGATTTTTTTTTTTTTTTTTTTTTTTTTTAGTGGCATCCTGCTTGGCAGGAGAGTCTCATCTGACCTGGAATAGTGACACTGTGTTCTACAGAAACCTTTGCAAGGAGTTGAGTCAAAGGAAGAGAGAAATGCAATTCTCTGCAAAACCTGTCTCTGTGGGAGCCTGGACTTCTGTCTGCAGGGAACTTTCAGTGGAAGGAATCCCAGGCCTATGGGTGCTGTGCTGCATGGTGTTGATGCATGACACCTACTGATGTGTACAAAGTGCATGACCCAAGATTTGGAACTTCATCACAGTTGCAGATTAGACACAAAACTTGACAAAGTCATAATCTAACCAGAATAAATGGCAGTCACCTGTGCTGTTTTTGCAACTAATTAAATTTTAAAAATTGTCTTTCATTTCTTCTCCTTAGAAAAGCCACAATTTTTAAAGATGTTAGTTTATAGAGGTTGTTAGAAATGATGCCTGAATCATGAACAAAGTGGAGTTAAAGAGGCATATAAAAATGCTGTTTCATGAACTAAACTAGAAGGGGAAAGGACTATTATGAGCTACATAATAAAAGGGAGTAAATATAGTAATGGTAGCAAAGAAGAAATAAAAAGACATGTAATTGAATTGTTGCACTATCACTTATTATTCCTATTGATGTGTTTTTTGAGAAATACAAGGTCAACAGCAAAAGAATATCAGAGAAAACATTTCACTGGAATTTATTTGAATTGCAAGTGAGGAGAAAGAATTGAGAATACAAACTTGCTTTATATCAGAATTTGAGCAGATTGATTTGTTCCTTCTCCAATATAATTGTTTTTCTCCATATTTCTTCTCCTGAACTTGTCTTGACAGACTGAACTCTGGGGTTAGTGTCACTCATCTTCTTGCTTCTGATTGGGTTTGGCACAATTAACAACTATAATCTTAGCTAGACTTCACCCTCAGGTCTCTTAACTCTTGGTTTAGCTTTCAGTTCCTTCCATAGCATCCGACCAGTTCCAGTGTTATTGGCTTATAAAAGGGAGAGGAAACTAAAATATGTAACTCACATTATAATGCAAATTTGTGTGTGTACGGGACTGGGACTCTACCACCGAACTTCATCTTCAGCCTTTTTTATTTCTATTTTTTTTATTTTGAGACAGGGCCTTGTTAAATTGCCCAGGCAATGAATAGATGCCCAATAAATATTTGAACAATGAATAAATGTTTGGTAGTCATTTATTTCAAATTCTCTATTGAGATTTAGATTCTCACCATAAGAGCTTATGTTTACTGATCTAGATATTCTACTGAAAGTATTGTTCACTACCTTAATTACATCTGTATAAAAAACTTTATATTTAAAAATGCAGTAACTATATAGTACAAGTCAATTTTTTAAAACATTAAAGGCAATACCTTGCATTATTTGGGAGAATAATTAAGAATAATTTAATAACTTGTTGTTATGAAAATGCCCAGCAGAGAAACACAGAGGTCACATTCGTTCCTTTCTTCTGTTCCCTAGAAATGTTCAGCATTTTATAGATGCATCAAGTCAGGTTAGGCTCTGGTGCAATAACTTCAAAATCTCACTCCCCTAAAGCAATTAAAGTTTATTTATTGCTTATGATCTATATCCCTTAATAGTCTCTTAGGAGGTCTTGTTGTAATTAATTGTGAGCCTAGACTGATAGAGCCAGTAGCATCTCATACATTTTTCATTGCTGGCCCAGGGAGATAGTTCTAGAGAGCCTCATATCATAACAGCAATTAGATGTTCCTGCCCAGAGGTGCCATGCATCTCTTTGGCTCTCACCTGAGCTGGTCACATGGCTAAACACAAGTGGCCTAGGAAGTGCAGTCCTACATCCCTAGAATAGAGAAGCAGAAATACTTGGCATGCTTCATTAAGACTGCAGTAGCAGAGACAGAAACTGTGATTGCTTCCGACATCTCATCCTACCCACTAACTCATTCAACCATTGAGAAATCTTGCTCCAAACCAAGAAAAATCTTCCTGTTTATTCTGAGAAAGAAAAGAAGCAAGAGATTAGGGTGTGAGATGGTTTGGAAAAGTGGAGAAAGAGGAAGAAGAGAGAAGATAGATTAAAAACAAGATAAGTCAGGAAGAAAGCACGAAGGTAGGAGAGAGGCAAATCAAAGAAAATATAATTATTCCAGAATATTCATCATCAAATGAAAAGGTCCAGCTGGCTGCAGCATAGAGATTCCAACTTCTTCTGAAATGTCCAGAATCACTATGGCTCTCAGAAGAGTTTTTTCTGTTTCCTGCTTCCTAATCAAATAAGAGCAATAGAAATTAATATTTGAGCATTTAACTTATTTAGAGTGAGTTCACTGAATCATTATTATTATCAAAAACCAAACTTAAGGCTCAGGGCTATTTAACGAGAAGGTACACCACCAGTGAAGGTTTCTTGGGGAGGTGGGGCTTGGAGTGGAGGAAAGCAGATGGTAGAAGCAGAAGGGGATACTAAAAAGAAATACACGGAAGGGAAAAAAATTCCAAAAGTCCTGGCCCTGGGATTGGTGTTACAATCTGCCAGAGGGATTTGGGTTGGGGATTGCTAATGGCTCTTTGGCCATGAGCTCTTGCACTTCAGATGATATTGTAGATTATTTTAAAGCCATAATAATAAGAGCAAATAGTCAGAGATGGTGAGGTAAGAATCAACTTTTTCCAGAACTCATTCTGAATACAGGGTATGGAAAAGCAAACCGTGGCCAAGCCACCTGTGCCAGCCCTGGGAGCCAAGGTGCTGCTGAGGGACTTCAACTTGTGGCCTTACTCACTGCCAGAAGTAGCAGATGGCACATGCTGAACATAGCTGCCTGTTACCCCAGGACACCTCATCGTAAAGAAGAGCCTTGCAGTGTTCACTGTTACTCCCTGGATTCAGCTGCTGTGGGAAGACCCAAGAAGCCCCCAACTCAGGAAAACCTTATATTAGGTACACCAGAATTCCCTCAGTGTATAGAAGGTATGCAATTCCCAGCTGCATGCTTTCTGAATCTGTACTTTATTTTTATATCTCTATTTTTCCTAAAAAGGAGTAAACTGTAATTTTGCAGGGTAGCATTAAATTTTTTAAGTATTTGAGCAAACTATTATTGTGAAGGTAAGATTTTAGTATTTTCCAGGGAAGAAGAAAACTTTTCCTGGGAAGAAGTTGTTGGCTCCTATTCCCTTGACAAACATCCAAAAACTCAATTATTGCATGTAATTTTAAAAGTTGAAAAACTAATGATGATTTTATGGGGCCATTAACCTCATAGCATTTTTGATGTATTCTCAGAGAACTCTGGAAGGGGGTGGCGAGGGTGGAAAAAAAGTATTCCCATGAGTCTCCCACAGGCAAAAAATCTCTGTGAACAGTTCTCCTTAAATTGTGTTAATAATTCAGTCGTGGGCAGAACGTTGCAATGTTGATAGCACACATGGAAGGGGGTCCCTGCTCCAACTCTCCTCCAGACCCCATCTCCATCCTGCAGCTCCTGCTGAGGCCTTGTCTCAAATTGGCAAAGCCCGTGGGTGGCTGTCAGAGAATCACACTTTCCCCACCCACCTGGAGCACCACCCGCAGGGCTGCCATATGCTGCTGAGTCCACAAAGTGTTCTCTGCCTACAACTGTGGGATACAAATTCTCTGAAGATTGCAAGGTCAAATTTTCATGGAGCATCTCAACCTGGGGGTGAAGCTCTTGAAATTTCCTGTTCACCTCTTAGCAGAATATGCTTGAAAAACAGCATATGGGCGAGCATCCAAAATGTCATTGTTTTTTTTTAAACATTCATTTTTTTAATTTTATAGTTAAAAATACATAAGTTGCACTAAAAGGGATATGGTCTCAGTTTGAACACATTATCTGTTCCTAATAACCTAATGCCAAGACTAGGTAAGTTACAAAAAGAGGGGATTTGTTACTTTGGTTCATGACTCTGGAGGTTTGTGATCAGACTTCATCTGGTGGTGGTCTCGTCATAGTTTTATTCTGGATGGTTTCTTCATAATCAAGAGACATTAATGAGCAGAAGAGAGTGTTCTCTCAGACACAATACTGTGCAATAAATTTATATGAACCTGAAACTCAAAGTTGAAACATATATATAACTTGGTGTCATCTATTTATCTATGAATCTATATATATATATTTTTTTTCTATGAAAAAAATATATTGTAAGATATTAAGTGCACTTTGACATTGCTACTCAGAGTGTGGTCTTGGAATCAGTAGCAAGGGCATGGCTTGGGAGCTCTTTGAAAATGTAGAAACTAAAGCCCTAGTTCAGATTCACTGAATCAGAATTTATAGTTAAACAACATCCCCATGTGGTTTATGTACATGTAAAAGCTTGAGAAACAATACCCTGAGACATATTTTACCCTTGGGAACATCTATGTCAACCAAAAGGACATAGGATTTGAAATGAAAAGATGGGCTCAAGTGCATGTTGAGGGTGGCCATATAAAATCCTGTCACAGATGTTTTCCAGGTGAGGGAGAAAAATGGAAAGCAAAACAGGATTATCAGAAATGGGATCTCAGATGATAGCTAATCATTCCCAGAGTCAGTCTTCCCCATGGTGATAGCAATGAAATTTTAAAAATCTACTATGGCAGCTTTAATTTGATTTAATTAGCATACATTCATATAGCATTTATGTTTTAGCTTTTTTATCGCTGTGACCAAAACACCCAATAAGAACAACTGAGAGGTGGAAAAGTTTATTTGGGTTCACAGTCTTAGAGGTCTCAGTCCATAGATGGCCAATTCCATTGCCGTAGGCCTGAGGTGAGGCAGCACATCATGGAGAAAGGGCCCAGTGGAGGAAAATTTCTCAGCTCATGGCAGGGCCATGAAGTGGGATTGGCAGAAGGCGTAAGGGGAGATGAGCCTTCCAGGGCATGCCCCCAGTGACCACTTCCTCCAGCCACACCCCATCTGCCTGCAGTTATCACCTAGTCACTTCATTCAAATGAGAATAAACTGATTAGGTTGCAGCTCTCACCATCCAATCACTATCTCTGAACACTCCTAGATCAACAGAGGAGCTTCTGGGGACACCACATATCCAAACAACTTACTAAGTGCTAGTAAGAGTTTTTAGCACTTTACAAATATTAACAGGGAAAATCCTGGTGATAAACCTGGGAGACAGGTATAGAACAAGCCCCATTTCATAGAGCAGGGAACTAAGACACAAGATGCCCACAGAATCAGGAAAGAAAAAAACAGGATTCAAACTAAGGAAGTCTGGTTAATCTTGGGACTTATAAAGGAAAGTCACTTTCTTCCTAAATGGCAAATGAATATGAATCCAGCCATTCAAATGTGACATTTTAAAAGAAGCCCCATGTTATACTTTTAAAACTCGGTGCTACTCTTTTTCTAATTCATCATACATCAATATTTATTTCAATACAAAAATTATTGGTTTACCTTATATTGATAAAACTGATGTTTCTAGCTGTTTGTTTCACATAATAACTGTAGTTTAGATGACTTTGTACGAGGGGCATAGACTAAAACTTCCCCAGTAACCATCCGCAGCCATATAAAGCCATATAACCATGTCCTAAGCCATTATCATGATACCTTGGAGTTTCTCCTGGGCTGCAGAGAAGATTGCTAAACCACAACTTCCATCTGAAACTGTAAGTTAGGTAAGATAATCATAATTAAGAAATCAATATTAAATGAGAATATAGCTAAGATTAATTGCAATCTGGAGAACTGGTCCAAACATGAGGAAACTTTACAAAAGAAAGTCTTAATTGAGGTACTATTTTTATTGTTTGCAAATAAAATATTATTTAATACTTTCTGTATTCTTGCAATTCTCCTTACTACTTACTATTTTTTTTGGTTTTACTGCTTATTATTTTCAAAGACAAAAAAAAAAGTTTGCCCTTTGTGATGCAACCTATTTGGTGACATTTTAGCTATCATTAATCCGTTTACTATAAAATATCTAAATATTTTATCTGAACCTGAGATATACTCAAAAAACAAATAATGAACATTGTCCAAAGACCTGATGGATAACTTTTCTTCTAAAATAGAAAAGTATACATAAGTTTCCCATGTATTTTTCTTGAAAAACTTGAAAATATTGACATAAAATAATAATAATAGGTACTGCACTTGTAAATGCTAAGCACAGAGATGTGTATTAAAATTTCTCAGTATCAAAAAAAAATTTTAAGGTGCCACAGGAAGAGCAAGATTGATGGATGAATTCATTTGTGCCAGTGTGGGCCTGAGGTACATTGAGCCAGGACCAAGGTGAGCCAGGGCATGTGGACCTGTCACTCTGCAGTGGCCTACCCATGCTCAGTGCAGACACTGGCTTCACCCAGCGCCACAGGCCCAACCCTGCCAAAGTCCAAGATCAGCTGCCTTCAGCCTCCCTCTTCCCAACACTGCAGGGAAAATAAAAGTAGAACAGATCTGAATGGCGATTTCAGGGCTAAACAATGACATTGGTACTTTTCCATACTGTTATTAACATTAGCTTGAACCAACAGGGTTGGCCCAAGTGCTATAAACTCCTAGACTAGTGCACTTAAAGCAGCAATCTGCTATCAGGTCCCCTCTCACATTGCTAGAGTTCTGACTCTTTTCTTCCCTATCCTTTTACACTTACTCTTCCTCCTCTGTGGATTTCATTCTTCAAATTTGCAAGACAAGAACCAAGAAAGAAAAAATTGTTGGTGAGATGCTGAGGTCTGTTGCAACAGTGGACGGTATAGCCCACCATTAAGAGCTACAACCTGTTACTTGATACTAGTAGAGAAGAATCTGGCTTTGCCAGCTGTGACTCTCAGAACTGACCCCAGAAGGTATCTCTGGTTGTGAATAGCTGCCAACGTTAAAAGAGGCTTGCTCAATTGCAGAAGGCCTGTAGCTTATGTAGATCCCACCTACCTGTAGAAGTGGTTTCATTATCAAAGAGCACAATCAGAATCAGGGAGCAAAATCAGAACCAAGAAGATGATGCCAGTGTGTTATTATGCCACAAGGACAGTTACTTTCTGAAACCCAGAAACCTCCTGGAACAACTTCATTCTGGTGGTTCAGAGCATGGGTTTGGTATTGTCACGGAAGTTTGCTTTGACTATTCTGGGCCTCTTATTTTTCCAAATAAATACCATAAGTACTTTCACAATTCCAGGCCTTAAATTATACTATAGATTGATAATAACAAAAAAAGCATGGTATTGGCACCAAAATATACATGAAGACCAATCAATCATACAGAACAGAAGACACAGAGTCAAACCCATATAAATAGTTACCTCATACTAGACAAAGGCACCAAAAACATACATTGAAGAAAAGATAGCCTCTTCAATAAATAGTGTTGGAAAAACTGGAAATTCATATGTAGCAAAATGAAATCATACTCTATCTCTCACCTTGCACAAAACTCAACTCAAAGCGTATCAAGAACCTATGCATTAGACCAGAGACTCTGCCCCTATTAGAAGAAAAAGTAGGCCCAAATTTCCATTATGTTGGCTTAGGAACTGACATCCTCAAAAAGACTCCCAAAGCACAAGAAATAAAATCAAGAATGAATAAATTGGATGATATCAAACTAAAAACTTCTTCATAGCAAATGAAACAATCAAGAACATGAAGAAAGAGCCTATGGAATGGGAGAGAAATCTTTGCCACCTGCCCTCAGATACAGCATTAATCTCCAGGATATATAAAAAACTCAAAAAACTTAGCACCAAAAAATCCAAATAACCCAATCAATAAATGGACAAAGGAACTTAATAGACACTTAACAGAAAAAGAAATATAATTGGTCAACAAATAAATGAAAAAATATTCAACATCTCTAGCAATTAGAGAAATGCAAATCAAAACTACACTTAGATTCCATCTCACTCTAGTCAGAATGGCAATTATCAAGAATACAACTAACAATAAATGTTGGCCAGGATGTGAGGGAAAAGGTACACTCATATATTGCTGGTGGGAGTGCAAATTGGTGTAACCACTCTGGAAAGCAATATATAGATTCCTTAGAAAACTTGGAATGTAACCACCATTTGACCCAGGTATCCCACCCTTCAGTCTATACCCAAAGGACTTAAAAACAGTATACTACAGTGATGTGGCCACATCAATGTTTATAGCAGCTCAGTGCACAATAGCTGAACTAGGAAACCAACCTAGATGCCCTTCAACAGATGAATGGATAAAGAAAATGTGGGGGGCTGGGATCGTGGCTCAGTGGTAGAGTGCTTGCCTTGCATGCGTGAGGCCCTGGGTTTGATCCTCGGCACCACATAAAAATAAATCAATAAAGATATTGTGTCCACCTACAACTAAAAAATATTAAAAAAAAAAAAAAAAAGAAAATGTGGTATATATACACAATGGAATATTAGCCTTAAAGAAGAATGAAATTATGGCATTTGCAGGTAAATGGGTAGAACTAAAGAATATCATGCTAAGTGAAGTAAGCCAATCCCCCAAAACCAAAGGCTGAGTGTTCTCTCTGATTTGTGGATGCTAACATACAATAAAAGGGCAAGGGAAGTGAAGAATAGAAGTATTTGGGATTAGACAAAGGGAAATGAAGGTAAAGGAGGGGGATAGCATTAGGAAAAACAGTAGAATGAGTCAGACATTACTTCCCTATGTTCATATATGAATACGTGACCAGTGTAACCCCACGTAATGCATACCCACAAGAAATGGACTTTATACTCCATGTATGTATGACATGTCAAAACACACTCTACTGTTATGTATAACAAAAAAGAACAAATGTTTTTTTTAAAAAAGAGCATGGGTTCAAAGTCAATCTGATGGAGTGACTTATTTCCCCACCTACTTGCTGTAACTTCATAGGTTTGTTTTAAAATTAAATAAGAAATGTTTATATTACACTAAGCACATTCCCCATCCCCTAGTAGGGGCTCAGGAAGTGATCCTTTTATGGCTGTGTAACTTTGCCTAGATTTGCAATGTTGTACTCTTCATTTCCTAGCCACTTAAATACACAAGTCCTTTATCAACCCAGTCATTAGTTTCACTGACAGGACAATTAGACAAAGAGTAGCCTCAGTTAATAATTTTGTGCCACATAATATGGGTATTGAATAACTATAGAGAGATCACAGTAAGCAAATTTGGCCACTGCCTGGGAATGTTCATGTACTGCTTGCTTTATTAAGTCATGGTCAATATCTACCATGTACCGTGTTCATACCTGCTTGCTACTTTCTGATGGAGATGCAAAGATTCATGGCTCCTCTTACATTAGATTTAACATCTTTGACAATATGAATTATCTTTTCCCTAAATGTCTGCAATTCAGACTTTATTTGCCAATTGCTGGAGGCATATGTCTCTGAAACTTTGAAAGAAGGTGAGGTTTCATTCAACAAGGCCAGTAGGAATAGCTTCAAAGGAAGGTAGCAAATGGCTGGGCAGGACTTCTCAATGAAGGAATCCAAAAATCTCACAAGGCTTCCAGCTTGTGCTAGGTTTGGCTGCTATCCCCTCTGCTCCACTGATCCCACCCCTCTGTCCTGCTTCATGTGCCAGATGCCTACCAAGTTTTGTTCTCCCTCAGGATCTCTGTCATTCTTCCTGGAATATTTTTGCCCCAAATCAATATGGGCAGCTCCTTTTAGTCAGATCTCAGTCCAAGTGCCTGCTCATTTCTCTCTCCTTCTCTCTTAGTTGTCTTTCTCTGCTTCCTCATAGTTTCCACTCATTATGATAATGTCTACCTTGCAGCTGGACCTGATTTGAGATGGTCCCTGTGGGTTGACACCTTGCTCTTCTAACTGCAAATTGACAAATAGTCTCCATGCTTCTTGGCTTGAATTCTCAAAATAGTACTGACATCAAACTAGGTGAGTCTTCCTAGCTCAGATGTTCATTGTTGAGATATGGAGAATATGGTCAAATAAGTTCTAAAGGAGACTGTGTGGAGAAGAGGGGATAAATCTCGTCCAATATTTTTGCCTACTCTAATATTTTTCTGATGTCATTGCTAAATTATTAAGTCCAGCAGTTCCAAAGTTTGCTCCTTTGGGTTTCTAAATATTAAAATGCAACATCTAACATAATAATAATTTTGTTTTCTTTATCCCTTTTTTCTTAATCAAAACAAGAAGATAAATGATAATTCTGTGATCCTAGAATTTATTGTGGTGCTTAAATGAGTTAATTCATATAAAGTACTTAAGACAGTACTTACAACAGAGCAAACAAATATTTGTGTTTTTATTGTAATTATTATTAATTTTATAGCTTACCAGTAGGGGAGCAGGAAATTTAGGTAGAGGAAAAAATAAGCTAATAATGAGGGGAAGATCACACCGGTTATTGCTATGACATTTGAAGTTCAGTCTCACTAACAAATCTGGAAGCCAGTGGAGATGTCTTAGAGTTGCATCAACCAAGAGCAAGGTTTCCACTCCTGAGAGGTGTTCCTTCCTTGGCACTTGCATCCTGCCCAGAACCACACTGGGCAGATTCCAGTCATAAGGGAGAGCCATTAGACCAAGAGTGAATGGTGCTGGCTGTTGGAAGTCCTCAAGGAGATCCTACAGAGGACAGTTATAGCATCTGCTACAATAGGGATTTCAAGGTGGTAGACAAGAAAAATTTTCATGAGATATCTCATTGCATGTGGCATATGATTCTGCAGAGTACCTAAGAAATTGCCTGGACACTTTTATAGATTTATACTAAAAAAGTGAGTGAACCATGACAAATAGCTACTTGAATAAACATATTGACAGTATGTGTGCCACAATTAGGTAAGAATTGTTAAAATTGATAATATTGTGGATTCTTAACCTTTGTAATATTAGATATCTTTAATAGTCATTTTGATGGTTAAGTTAAAGAAAATAAAGAAGATATAAAATACATAAGACAGTTCCTAATACATAAAAGTATTTAGTATGTGATTGTAAATTTTTAACTATATTCATGGTCAAAGTGAAAAAATAGTAAAAAAAAAAAAACACACAATGCAAGCTATATATGGGAGATTATATCATTATTCAAAAGTATTTAGTGATATCTTTTTTGTGGTGAGGGGTACTGGGGATAAAACTCGGGGGCACTTGGCCACGGAGCCACATTCCCAGCCCTGTTTTGTATTTTGAGACAAGGTCTCACTGAGTTGCTTAGCACCTTGCTAAGTTGCTGAGGCTGGCTTTGAACTTGCGATCCTCCTGTCTCAGCCTCCCAAGATGCTGGGATTACAGGTATGTGCCATCATGCCCAACTTTGTTAATCCTTTTTAATAAAAGGATTACACTTCAATCTTGGCCATGTTATTGGTTTGGTCGATAAAATGTGAGTGGGAATTGAATGAAATACTTTTTAAAAAGCCTTAAACAGCATTATTTGATCAAGTATTACTCTTTTCTCTCTACTTAGAGAAGAGCGAATCTGAGATAGGTAATACTTTTCTTCCTTGGGTCTCAGAATGAAGACAAAATGGGACAAAATGCTGGCCTGCAATAGTCAGAATACAAGAAGTAACCTGTTATTGAAATCACTGACCTACGGGCCATTTATTACTGCAGTACAGCTCATCCGTGGCTGATTGATAGACCATAATGAAAATACCATGCTCATAACAATTAGTACATATATTAAGTTTTTAGAATAAAAAGTGAAGTTAGGGATCATTCAACCAAATTACTAGGCCTAAAGTTTAAGCAACAGTTCTCAAAACTATCACAATGCCCTATTTTTTAGAAATTTTAATTATTTCATACATTGAAGTGAAATTCATACATGTTATGATTCAACAACATGCATAACTTTCTAAAAATATTATGATTTGGATATGAGGTGTTCCCTCAAAGCTCCTGATGTTAACATGAGAATGTTCAGGGATGAAATGATTACACTATCAGAGCTGTACTCTAGTTAGTCCATTCTAGTTTAAATGGACTAGCTGGGTAATAAATGTAGGCAGGTGGGATATGGCTGGAGAAGGGTCAGTGGGGACATGCCCTCAGAGGTCCATCTTTCTTGTGTCACCTTCCCCTTTGCTTCCTCACTGCTGTAAACAGAGCAGCACTCTCCATCACTCTGTTCTGCCATGATGTTCTGCTTTACCCTGGGCCCAAAGCAATGGGGTGGGCTGACCATGGACTGAACCTCTGAAACCATGAGCTGAAATAAATTTCTCCTCCTCTAATTTGCTCTTTTCAGGTGTTTTGGCCACAGCAACAAAAAAGCTGACTAACAGAAAAATTATTTAATATTTGAAATGAGATTCATACATGTTGTGATCCAACAACATGCATAATGTTCTAAAAATTCAAAACAACATTCTAACCATTACAAAAAGAAGAATTAAAAGGAAAGCAAGTTATAAGGTAATATGTATTTTGATACTATAATAGAATAAAATGTATTTCAATATGTAAAGTTATAGTCATTCCTATACTTGCAAATACCAATATAATACCAAAGTACAAGGAAATGAAAGTGCAGAGCTCCAAGTTGCTTCTTGAATCAAAATCAATGGTAGGACATTTAATAACAGATCACACTTGTTAATATGATAAAGAGAAAAATCAACTTAATTAAAAGTAATAAGATACATATTTTTCCATAAAAGAAAATGTAGAAGTATATTTTTTATAAATGACTTATTACCCATAACTCTTATGCCAAAATAATTCACCCTTTTTATAATATATGAATATCAAAAAAGTATCACATAAAACATACCTCTTTAAATTTCCAACATATGACAATGTATAAATAAATTTCATATACATGAAAAGACTGGGGCATACCATAGAATATTACTCAGCCATGAAAAAAACAAACTATTTTGCTACATTGCAACGATGTAATTGAATCTCAAAGACATTATCCTGAGTAAAAGGCAGTGTCAAAAGATTATATACTATATGATCCAATTTATATGACATACCTTAAAAATACAAAATCTATATTAACCTTAACAGAGAACAGACACTCCTTGCTGGTGGGGAAGGGAATGATCAAAGTAAAGGATATGACTTCCTTGAGGGAAAACTTAAGGAAGACTTTTGCAGCAGAACTATTTTGGATCCTGATTGTGCTGGTGGTCACATGAAATTTACATACATGCTCAATTCCTACAGCTGCATGTGAAAGGGAGGGGAGGAAGGAAGGGAATAAACAAATTAACAAAGGAGCAAAGAAAGAAAGTCAACTCTACTATAGCTTAGTAAATGGCATTGGATTAGTCAGAGTTCTCCAGAGAGACATAACCAATAGGATTTATAAAGAGATTTATTAAAAGGAGTTGGCTTTTAGGGTGACAGAGCCTGGCAGATCTTAATTTGCTGTGTGAAGGCCAGTAGACTAGAGCCCTGAGAGAGCTGATGACATTCTAAGATAGTCTGTGGAGAGTTCGTTTTGTTCTTTTCAGGCCTTCCACTGATTGGAAGAGATTTATCCACACTACAGAGAGCAATCTGTTTTACTCAGCATTCACAAATGTAAATATTAATCTCATCCCTAAGCATCCCCCTAGATGATACATCATAACTGCGCATGACATATCCTTATGTAGGCAAATTAATGATGAATAGGAGGAAGTAGTAATAAGAAAAGTCAAGTCACATCAAGAAATACCCCAAATAAATAAATAAAGTATTGCACTATGACTTTCACAATTATATCATCATTTGACTTCACCGAATTAAGAGCATGTGATGGGGAAAACAAATAATTTTTAATATGCTTTGTTAATGAATGAAATTTCATGTAATGCCTTGATTTTTCCTGTCTCTTCTTTGAATGACACTTAGTTTTAAGTCAGTCTCTCATGAGAATCTCAGATTTTCAAAACCTTTCATTACAGGAGGTCCTAGGATGATAAGGTACCGTGTAACAGAAAGGGCACACATTGGACATGCAAAAAGCAAGGACACAGCTTCTTTGCTGTACACAGGTTTCATGACACAGTGTCATAAGAACAAGGACCACCTATACATGTTACTCTGACAGTTACAAATGCAAACTGAAATAGGTGTATGTGTTAACAGCTCTAATACCACAATAGCATTCTTACCAACAATGTGAGTTTCTATAATTGTAAACAAAATTTTCAAATAAAAGTAAGAACAATCTTTTCTTAGTCTTCATGGAATTTTCATTCCTGGAAAATTCAGCATGTATTAAAGTGTAGAAAAATGCTTTATGTTTAGATATATATATATACCTTAATTCCTGAATGTCAAATGCCAGTAGAATGCCCCTATTATTGTGATACATAAAAATCCCCCCACAAATTTGAAAATTGCTTCTGAAGTAGGATGCCCTCCAGGGAAATCACTACTTAAGCTCTAAAAATGTATCATGAAGGCTATCACTTAAAGTTCTGTTACAACTAAATTTCAGGAGACCTATTTTTCTTACCAAATAAATGCACAAAGCAAGGAAGCCCTGGCATCTAGATTTCAGGTTAAATTGTTAAAAGATCTTGATCCATTAGCAGTTCAGGCAGGGAGAAGGTCTTTGGTTTCTTACATACAGTAGACGCTCAATAAATTTGAAATCTGGGGTAGGTAGACTTGGTTCAGATTTTAAAAGCAAATCATTATTGGGATTATTGTACTATAATTCCTAAGATCAGTTTAGTAAAAGGGAGAATCATTCATTCAAAAACTATGTTTTCTTTAGTTTCTTTGTTACTTTTGGTTATCTCATTGCTATTTTACATCAAAATCAGTAACACTAAACACTGTATTTCCAAGGTAATAGAAGTAGAATCTTCAAGAGGAGCTACCTGCTTTTGACATAAACTGAGGACTAAACCAAGGACTGATGGAAGATGAAAATCATGACCTTGGAATCATGCATTAAATGTAAATGCATTGTGTAATTCACTTCATGGGCAATAGATATGTTGCTCTTTTATTTTATTTTGTTTACTTGTAAACTAAATTTCCATAACATGTTGCCAAGATAATATATCTAGCTGTTTTCCATGTAAATATTTTGATATCCTATTAAAATGACAATTTACTGCTTCAGTTATGCTTCTGGTAACGTCATTTGTTTTGAATCATTGAACTAACAGAGACAGTGGGGGCCTTGATTATAACATATACTGTCACTATTTCTGGAATAAAATAAAATAAAGTGAAGGGATGTGCTTCTCAATGATTGTTTATTACTTGATAATTACAGAGCCCTCATAGCTATTCTCTATATTTCAAGAACTCCTATTTTTTCTCAGAATCCAGCAGTTCTTTGTTTTAATTTATTTTCCTCTTAAATACCTCCTGCTATTTAGGCAATAATTCCTTCTAAATCAATTGTTAGCAGCAGTTAATGACTGGTTGGTTAATTAATAGCTCAAAGCAAAGCTGAGGGTGTTCTCTGTTCTAACAAACCACCAGACTCTAACTGGGGTATTATTGTTACTGTACCCTGTAATCAGTGACTTCTCATAGCCTTGCTGACATGGATAATTTTAATGGAAAGGATGAGTTTAATGGGAACTAGGGGACAGCATTATAAAATCAATCATAAATAATATACATTTTATAATTATTTGTATGTCCTAATGATCCTTATTTCCATAGGATGTGCCAGTAGACAGGGTAAAAATATCAGCTTGTGCTGGTAAATAAGCTCATTTAACCATAGCAGATTCCTCTCTTTAATCTCTAAGTCTCCAAACCTGGAGTAGCTGCAGAAACCTCGTGGCATTTGGAACATTTTCTTCTTCAAAATTGTAGTCTTGAGCTCTGCACTCACTGATAGCAGAAAGAAACCACACTGCACATTTTCTGCCTGAAAAACGTGCTATACTTGGTGACATCAGATATGCCTTCTGTATAGCTAATAGAGAGAATGTGTGCTTAATAATTAGTGTGAGCTGCTAAACACCAAGAGTCTTCAGTTCTATTCCTAATACCTTCTGCCTTACTCTGTGATCAGAGCAAAGTAGTTCAGCAAAGGTGTGCTTTGTGTGATAATAACTCTAACAATCAACCAAAACTAAAGAAGACAGATATTCTGTAAGTTCCCCAAGAAAAAGCTTAGAGATGCTAAAATGACCTAAAGTTCCATCTTTTCTAGAAAAGTATTTATGAACAGGTTAAACTGAAATAAAAGTCAGGAAGATATTTTGTGGCTTACTCAAGTAATACTTGCATTTTTCTACACCCTCTTTCCAACCCCCTGAAATGATATTGGCAAGATGGCTTTGGGTACATCATGTACCTCTCTCTGTATGTACAAGACATTGATATATACCAGTGTTAAATGATACCATGGGGAGTTGAGATATAAATTTTAGCCACCATTTTTCTTCTATATTTCAGTGTAATAAGCAATTTGTTGGGTAAAACATGAGATATTACTATGGAATAGTAAATCTCAATTTCCAGCCTTTGCTGACAAGAATGTTCTGGGCTTTCAGAACTGATAATGGAGGGGAAACACTGATGGAGCTGGAACTAGGAGGGGAAATTATGGACTATTCATGGATAGGGAAGACTCTGAAGGGGAAAAGAGAAGGAATATATGTAAACACTAGAGTAAAAACAAAATTCGCAAATAGAAAGTATTATCAAATGTATAGACAGTTGAGGGTTGTGTTCAGATGGTACACTCCGGTAAAAAAACAAAACAAAACAAAAAATACCCACAAATAATGCTTTTGAATGAGCCAGAAAGGAAATAAAATGTAGAGCTCATACCCCCTGTCTTGTGATAGAATTTCAAGCTTAGTTAGCAGGCTGCTGCTTAGATTTTTTAGTAAAGGTTACTATTTAGAGCTCCAGTATTTGTGTGTGTGTGTGTGTGTGACTTCTAAAATCTCATTGTTCACTGAAACTGTCCTGGAATGACAGAATAAACACGTCCATTAAGATAATAAATTTCCAACAAGCTTCCTATCAGCAGAGATGATTAACAACTTAAAAGATTAAAACATCCACAGAAATGACTTTTTGACTAAACTGGGTTCTCTAGTGGATTACCATCCCATGAGACTACCCATAATGGTTTAAGCTTTGAAGTATGATGTTTCCATCAGAGATATTATAGATATTCTTTACTCTATATCCATTTGAACAGTGTTCTCAGATTTAGGGAGAGTAGATTTATTTACATTTTGATAGGGGTTTATTTTCTTAACATTATCACTACTGTTAATATTAATGGAAAAATAATAATCTTTGCTTGCTGCATATCTAGTTTATTCCCAGGGCCAGACTTTATTTCATTTAATGTTAGCAATAAGTCTTCCCGGTTAGTGTTATTATGTGTATATAATTTTTGGGTTCATAGTGAAGACACCAAAGTGTGGAGGTGTTTAGTGACCTGGCCAAGGTCAGTTAGCTGGCAGTTAAGCAAAGTCAAAATTCAAGCACAAGTCTGCCTGATTCCAACAATTCCAAGTAAGGGGCAATAATGACCTTGGTCTCTCACATTCATTTCTAAATTGGAGTGTGCATTTCTAATGGTGACACAGTTGTGTTTTTCATTTCTCAAGCTCTACCCTTGTACCATGTTTGCTTTATGTTTTCCTAAGTTATCTGGAGAAACAGAAATAGGTAATGCAAAGCCCTTCTTGCCTTCTGAGGTCTCTAGGTTAAGAATTAGGAGGCTGATCCTGAAATTGAATTCCCTACCTCAGAGCTCATCCTCCTGGCTGAACCAAGGGTCATTCTCAGGATGTGGATCCAGGTACCATGGGCATACTCAGGTCTATTTTACTATATTCAATGACTTCACTGAGAATCAACAGTAGGTAAAAATGCCTTAATGCAGCCACAGAAGTATTAGGCCTAGAAATTCTGTTGAAGAAAGGCTAGACGGGTCACCTGAGCATTCACATGTAAGAATAATGCAATATGAGAATCAACAGCCACCTTTGGAACTTCTAAATGATCCTCACAATAATTATGTCTGCAGGTCTTGAATTAACAATATTACTTCTACATTTGTCAAAGTGAAGGGAACAAAAACCTTATGCATGTCTTACTTGTATCAAATGCAGGTTATCCTTACTAAATTAGCTTTTATTTTATGTCCATCACCTAGACTTCCCTGCTCTAAGGCTGGCATCTAAGACTGCCGCAACCATTTATTAGTTATGGATTGAAAAACTAAGCATCATCTATGATTCTATGAGTCCAAGTCTATCTTGTGGTAGATCATAGAGTAATATTTTCCTAACTCGGGGTATTTACTTTACATAAAAATGTAAGAAGCAGCAGCCTTGTACAATAAATTTGGTTTTTGCATACAACTGAGTCAACATATTTGGCTTTTAAACCACACTAATTATTTACACGGTTGCAAATATTCAAAATACTAAGGCAGTGGAAACTAATGGAATAAAAATAATTTTCACACATTTTCATATTCTGTGAAAATTGTTCTTCCAATTCCCTAAGTGTCCTTGTTCTGATTTATTGGAAAATATTATTCTCCACCAAATTGTATTCAAAGTAATATATTTTCTATTCCTACATATTACATCATCAGTAAATCATAATCTAAAAAGTTGTTGAAAATAAAGGAAGTAACTTGGGTTCAGCACCTGCTTTTCCAAGTTTCCAATTTGCAAAGACAAAGTTCAGGTTATGATCCAATTTCAGGAAAAAGAACTGAGAAGTCAGCCTCCCACTGGAGGAAAATCATGCTAAAAGGAGCTGCATATTAGAGTGGGAGACTTTTAGTCTTGGGGACAGCTTAAAGTGCAGATATATAGATAACACATCAAATGGGAGAAGTACGTTTCTTGTGTGAACCTATGTTTACATTTGATTAGCAGCAAGTGTAGAAGAAAATGGAAGAGGAGAAGCTCAGGGTAAATCATGTCACAAATGTCAGTAGAAGCATCTGGTTGCATCTCCCCAATTAGGTGAGGAAAATTAAGAACCACCTCTTCATTTTTATGCATATGCACTCTACCCTGTTTTTTTTTT